>JABASC010002336.1:0-18080 GCA_019776185.1 Plutomurus gul | reverse complement strand
ATAAAATAAATAATTAAATTTGTTGTATTGAATGCAATTTGTATGTTGTATGTATCATAAATAATAATAATGAGTTTGCCTCTCTTAAACAATTATAATTTTCAAAAGAGTTTCCATTTAATATATTTTAATTTGCACTTAAGATGTATTATGTGAATTTAAACAACATACACATAACAATATTTACACATTTATAGAACAACATTTATAGAATAGATAATGATAATGATAATACAGATATCGTGACCGTTCTAAGCTGGCTCTAACTATGTTTAACATTCAATGTTATTTTTGTTACAAACTTAGCACAGATGTGTCTAAATAGGAATTTTATTGTTCATTTAATTTAAGTTTATTGTTTGAAATCACAGATTTTGCGACCACTATGACTGACTGATGTGATGACTCAAATATGAAATGTGTGTCAGCAGTTTCAGAAATCAAAAGAAAGCGTTCGAGCTACACCCACACTACAACTGCATCCCTAAAAACTAAATCGGGCTAGCCAACTGCCTTTTCGTAGGACAGCAGCAACAGAGGAACGCAGTTAACAGCCAACTTTTCCTGAAAATGACCTTATGGTAAGGTAAGAGGCACTTGGCACATTACCAATTGCTTAAAGAATTAACTTTAATTGTAATTGTAGAAACACCCACAAGCAACCGAAGTGAAAGTACTAGTCCCACGTCACACCACATAAATAGAAGATTACAGTTAGTTTAGATTTTTTAGATTACAGTTGACAACGTCGAAATGAAATATAAGTAAAAATAAGGAAGGATATCTACAAAATATTTTCTTGAGATAGCGGCTTCAAAGTGTGATGAAAAGATCGAATAATAAATAATGAATTTACTATTGTAAATACAGCATCTAGTTATGACTTCGTTCGTTTGGCTCTAAAGAAGTACCCAGTAAAGGAGGAAACATTTTTGCTTAGAGTATAAAAGTTAAATACTTAACTATTGTGAAGAGATGGAAGCAATTTGTGTTCGCTTTAAAAATGGGGAATAATTTTATATGATGCCCAAAACAAATATCTTGGCACAAATTTTAACATTTAACGCACTATCTTGTAAATAGATTCTTAATAAATATAAACTTGCTAATTTTTATTTCTACGGACTATACACTCAAAATTCCGTATTGGAATTTTGTCTTTTTCCGAATGCGGCCGAGTTTAGCTTTTGAAGTAGCACAATTTGACTGAATTTTTATAAAGCATCCTGGATATTTGTTGGACTTTTTTGAGTTGCATCTGCACATGACACAAATAATTAATCTCCTCCTTTTCCAACATTTTGTTTTATTGATCCTAATTGAGATGAGACACTGACCATACTAATAAATCATTCTTGCACTTTCTGACGTTTCTAAAGCCACATGCTGATTGCTGATTACACTAATACATATACATTTGTAATACAGATTATGTCGCATGCAAATTAGCCACAGTAATTTAATTACTAAATTAATGCATGTGTAATTAATGGACTATCAAAATTCAATCGAATTGCCGTGTCGCTGTAGTACACAAAATCAAACGTCAAATACCGAGGAGTCCTTACTCTTTATTAATTTTATTTAGTATCACTCTTACGATCAAATCTTTGATATATTCATATCCTAAAGTTATATTTCGGCTAACACCTTTTTGGTTCAGGTTTTTGATATCGAGCTGAGTACAGCATTAGGTCGATGTCTAAACCCCGAGACGTAATTTGGAAATGTCATTCGCGTCAATAAGAACTCTGTCATGGTAGTTGAATGTATATTGAGCAAATGCTGCTACGGCCTTGTCGACTTTATCGACTTGTGACATGACATTTGTCATACTGATTCTGACGAAAAAAGTCAAATTGCATTTACATAAAATCTGCTGGAATCCCACAACTAAAGAATACAATGAACTTGCACTTAGTACAAACGACAGTTAATAAAAATCAGAAGATAATTAAACCTGAAAATAAGTGGGTCTTTTATGGAATACCGACGTACTGTAGTATAATGACGCAAAAACTGTATCAAACTGAAATCATTTCAACATATAATTATATAATGACAACTTCGGAGTCGTAACATTGTTACTCATTCACATTCTACATGAAAAATAATTTTTCCGCAGACAATTTTGAATTTGAATTTTTTCAAAAATATTGGGATTTTGTGAATATCTTACACTCTACTCTATTTAAAGATTTGTCTTGTTAAAAAGTGGAATGAAAATGAATGATATTGACATTTAAATATAAGGTGTGTATGCATCACCTCACAGTCACCTACATTTATTTTTCAGTGTATTTATGGATCGAGACGAAACGAAAGAAAATTTCGTGCATGACCAATGTCATCATCACTCACTGTAGTACATAGTATGTATGTAGGTATATTATGGGTGGCTACATTAAGCCTTCTGTGTGATTTGTGCTGTTACAAAAATTCTCTGGCTTTGTATCTCTGTGTGAAGTGTTTCCATTTTCCATCTTGATACTGCATGACAAGTAGGACTAGCAGGACATACTTTTAAGATAGATTAGGTGGGTGTTCTTGTTCTCGATCTATGTGAGGATAAATCTTTTTATTTCTTTGTACATTATTATTATTGCTGCTGACTGTGATTGTGTAGTATATACTTTGAAAATAATTGCTCATTGCGCTGTAGGGGATGCTGGTTAACAAACAGCGTACTGGTGTGCGTCTCAAAGTAGTTTTTAGTGATTTCATTGCATGTTGGGTTGGAACTGCGATACGATTTCAAAATAGGTACCTTTGTATCATCCGTATGAGAATGACTATAATCTTGAGTAATTTAAACAATATCAAATTGTCACAGAATGAATGAGGCAGGAATGAAAGGTAAGTTGTCTACATCTTTTGCACGTTAAGCATTTTAGGCATCCGCACCATTCTCACTCAGCGAACCCAAAGTTAGAACGTCCACGACAATTCAATCTACGGTGTAATTTTAAACCAATTTGGGGTACCTTGGATTTGGGTTTACTGCGAAAGGACATGTCGGTTAGTGCCCACTCGGCAACGGCGATATCTGCTAGGGTGGTGCTCAAATCATCAAATCTCATTCAGAATTTAATGCTCTTTCACATTCCGTTGACCTCGTTTCAATAAAGTCAACCGTTCTTTAGTTATTCAATTTCAAAAGTTCTATCATGTTCTGTGGGCCACCCTGTATATAATATATAATAATATGTATATATATATATATGAATATTCTACAACCTATTCAATTTGAAATTATTTATTTAAACCTCCATTATTACTATTACTAACTAGGTGAAAACTAAATGCGATTTTGTGCTTTCTAAAGAAGCAAAACTAATTGGTCTACAGTCAAGTACAAGGATAGTATAGACAATCATTTGAAATATAAGAGGTGCTACTAATTGTAAGTAGTTGACTTTGACAACGTTATCGAAAGGTATTCAAAAGGCGACTGTGGGAACATTCTACAGATGTATGTACGTGTCTATTCTCTTTTATGGTAAATATTGAATTGATTCCCATAAATTTTCAGTCTTAACTGAGCATAGCAAAACCACACGAGACATCTGTAGATTTTTGAATGCCTAAATGTTTTTCCCACATACTTACAAGTGGTCGAACAAATGGATTGGTATACCAGTTTACGTTACCTACATACTAACTGCTCGCTATTGTTTAAACTCTGCTGATGCATTCTGTAGCTCTGTTTTACTGTAATGTGTCATACGGTAATGCGTACCGTGCAACCAAACAGAACGCAAGTCATTGATACAGTTTTCTTGCTCTGTTCTGCTGTAAGAATTCAGTCAGATTCTCTTTTTACGTGCACAAGTTACCTAAGTATGACATGAAAGCGGTAGTACATTTATATTCAAGTATACCATTCTGTGCTGTGTTGCTAGTATCCTGAACTGTTTTATCCTAATAGATTCATATTATATATATATATATATATATATATATATAGGTGTGTACAAATCGTCTAGTGCGAGTTTCAGGAGAGACGGGTCTGAATGGGAAACTGCTTTTGGGGGGAGGGAGTGGGATGTGAAGATAACGAAACGAGAAGATGAAAATCTTATTCATTTCTTGTAACGTACACAAACTACACATATGAGATTTTAAGTTTCTGTACTAAAGTGATCGAGCCATGAGGAGCACTTCAGTGGCAACAGTCAGTTAATAGTGTTCGTTCCTTGTACAGCAACCACTTATACGTTCACATCACACACAAGACATAAGCTCCAATCTTTTTACACAAGCACAAGACAAGAAGTGAGATTTTTCAGACGATTCTACACGATTGCTTGTAATAAGATCAAGGAGCTGTGTGTTTAAGTAATTGTAAACGAAGGAATGATACGAACAAAGGCACGCTACAGTGGCAAAGCTGAACCTGCGAAGAGAACAGTGAATGTAGTACCTATATAGATACTACATGCACGAAAACTATAATATTTGTATTGTATATACGGTGGCTACAATACAGTTGAAAAATAGAAAATAAGCGAGAAGAGAGGAAAGGAAATGAGTTTGGGGATCGAAGTGAGGGAGTAAAGTTTTTCGTCAGTCAAGTCGAGTCAAAAACGGCATCGTGATCACCAACCGTGAAAAGTGACCTAACTCTTTAGCGTGACCATTGCTGCTACGTTGCCTTCTACTCCAACCATCCAGTCAACCTAAACTAATCTCATTTTAACTCGAACTGGATCCACCTCAAATCTTATAACTCTTTTTCTACATACGTTCACTGTGTGCCTGCTTATTTATATTTTGATGGCTTGGCAGCACAGTTTTTCCCTAAGACTGTTGCACTTACTTGACTGAGTGAGACAAGTATAAGAGAGTTTGTCTCATTTCACATAAGAACATCGAAGCTCTGCTACTGTTGCATTGTTGCTGCCGTGCATTGAAGAAATTGCAAACAGAGTAAACTGCACACAATACACACGACCGCATAGGCAATAACCATAAGTGCTTTCCTTCCATACAGCATTCTGTATAGTGAATACATGTGTGTTAACTCACTGTGCTACTTAATTGCACCTAACACAATCATATATTATTATAACGACTCAACTTAACTATCCCATGCCACGTAACGCAACATGTCTAAGGGTAGGTTGTGCTGTGGCTATATACATGTATTATTGTGTACCTAAAAAAGTGTCTAAACTCATTACTTATTGTTAGTGCAGATACATTTTATTGCATGTAAGTTGTGCGATGTATTGAAGGTTTTCTGTCTGTCTGTGCTTTATCATTGTGGTATGCAGTTCTGTACGTAGGGCAGCATACGAGCAAGGCAATCCAAGCTTATCACTCACGTTATTATTTTCTTTTGGCAGCCACAATTCTCAGTCCTACCATTCAATAATGGTTTTTTATCAGTCTGTTGAAAACTTGAAATGAAAACTGTCTTGAGTCAGTCTTTAAGGTGTACGCGTACTGACATCAGAACTGTTGTGTTGTAGTCGTGGCTTTTTAACTCCAAGACGTGTAGCGTAGAAGAATAGCAGAGCGAAAAGAAAACCGTAACGAATTTCTATAATTTATATATACGATTATTATTTTATTTTATTACGAGCTCGGATCTTTTATTGTACTATTCCATTCGAACTTTATTGCACATTCATTCGTCAATGTATTAGTACATGTATTATATTTACATCCTGCCATGCCGTCCTCTTAAAGACAACTCTTCATGGAATATTGACTGCTTCCACCAACATTCTGCGTAGAAAACAACAACTACTCTGCTGTGTGCTCTGGTGCATTGTTTCTTTGTGTGAGGAGGTGTGATTGGATTGGATATGTCCTTCCTGTGAAAACCACGAAAAAGAAAAGAGGTTGAATTACGATTAACATCATTTCACTGTAACGCGACGTTACCAAATGGCCAATTGGCACAACACAGCCAGAATCGCTGTAATAAAACTGTACATTTACTTGTGAATGAAAGTGAGAAATTGGATTCCGTCTCTTGTCAACTATTTATTGTATTAGAAAAATAAAAACAGTATGTAAACAGAAGAGAAACAATACAGCCGCGTGAGACGACATTTGATTATTCTGCGTCCGTTCCTTTGTGATTGTGAGTTTTCCGTTTTACTGCAACTGTCATGCTGAGACAACAATCGAGACTTGAGTCACATGAATCATTCAGCAATAACAGCAACAAGTTTGCATGGCTAAATATCTTCAGTTTTCTAGTGTAACGAGTAACTCGTGCTTTTGTCAACCTAAGTAAGTGTTCAGTGCAAATTTCCAATTAAAAGGTTGTATGCAAAACTGGTGCATTATGTCTTCGATACGTGTACCAATCAAGCGAACAAATTACAAGACAGCCAATCTTCAATTTCAACTTTCTTTTATTACGAGTAGTGGTTTTAGATAGGATTGCGTAAAGGATCGAACAAATTTGGGAAGAAATTTTAGCAGACCGTGAACCACCATGAATTCAATATAAAGCAGTCAGAGCAGTAGGTCACTCTTCGTTGGTTTTGAACGTGTTGACACAGGAGAAATTAACATAACATTATAATGTCGTATCTGCGAGGGTCTGCGAATTACGTGTGGTGCACTACCAGTGTACTTGGTAAGGGGGCTACTGGGGCAGTTTTTCAGGGGGTCTCGAAACATGATGGGGAGCCCGTGGCAGTAAAAACTTTCAACCAATTAAGTCATATGCGTCCACAAGAGGTCCAAGTGAGAGAGTTTGAGGTTTTGAAGAAAGTGAAGCACGAGAATATCGTAAAACTGCTTGCCATCGAAGAGGAACAGGATGGACGAGGCAAAGTCATCGTGATGGAACTGTGCACAGGCGGAAGTCTGTTTAATATTCTGGATGATCCGGAGAACACATACGGTCTTCAGGAAGACGAGTTCCTGCTCGTGCTTGAGCACCTCTCTGCTGGCATGAAACATCTAAGAGACAACAATCTTGTGCATCGTGACCTGAAACCGGGTAATATTATGAAATTCGTTGCTGAGGATGGCCGAATCATTTACAAACTCACGGACTTTGGTGCTGCCCGGGAATTGGAGGAGGACCAGGAATTCGTGTAAATCTTGTTTTTTAATGCCCTTTTCTAATTAGTAGCTTAACCTAATTAGAGTTGGAGTTGCTTTCAATTCTCGCTTGCTATTGCCACGCGTGCTTACACTCAGAATGCATGCAGTAATGCAGTCTCGTTTATACGAGACTGCATTACTCGTAAGCACACCGATTTCTACCATTTATTGATTCATTGCAAAATCACAGGGCATGTACATATGTTAGTGTGACTGAAACATTTTGGACACAAAAATGTGTCCATAGATTAGATAGGTAGTCGGGCAAAGAGTACGTGGTTAAACAAATCTGTACATGAATTCCCCTAATATATGGAAAATGAGAATGAGAAGTATGCTGAAAGTGCCTTGGAATGATGGGTGCATAAGGTATGAGGAAATTATACAGTGCATATGACTTGAAGCTAAAGAATTAACTACATTTACGTTAATGTATATTTTCATTTTGCGTATAATAGGTACCCAGGGAATAGAGGGGAGTATTTCATTAGTTTACCATATTGTGTAAAGAAAGCATTCAAGGGATATAAAAATTGGCTTTCACTGTTTGGCTGGCAATTGGTCCATCACAGGCAAGTTTAACAAGACTGTGTCCAACTCCGGAAAATGATACTTTGTTGTAAGCGGATAATTATTATCCTCGGCCAAAGCGTGGGCGCTAAGTTTATATTCTGTTCCTCTCCTGCAAAGCAAAGTCAGAGATGGTGAACTGTGGGTTTATTACAGCCTCTCTGTACTGCTTGCGAATTAATTCGCGTTCGTCTTTGCAAGTGTGCATTTTGTACATCTTATTTTCTAATCCATTTCGGGCTGGTAGTCCACGTACTCCGAAAAAAATTACTGAAAATTATTTATTGAAACGTATGTATTAGGTTTAGGAATCCCCTGTCCTATACTATTTTTAAATGCATGCATAACATGAAAACAGTTACGTTATAAATGCAGTACTTACAATCAGTGCGGCCTCAGTTTTGTCCTTAATGTTGTTAGTTCCGCATGGAATCAACTTGATCCGGTACGCAACCTTCCCACTTCCACGATATGCCACTTGCCACAGTCTTGAGTGTTGGCACGTCACTGGGTCCGTGTGATGTGTATTAACACCCATGTCCCTGTTCTTACCGATGTAAACTTGTATCACTATATACATCCTCCTGATTTTCGTGAATACGTTTCCAGTATTCAAATTATAATTTCAGCTATTAAAATTATTTTATTTGATTTCATTTTACTTATAATAGAATACATTTACAATAATAAAGACTATTATTGTAAATGGTAACATACAGCTTAGCTTCCTCTTCCACTACGAAAGCAATGTAGACACACTTCGGTCTTAAATATGTGTGCGTTGACATGAGCGCTTTATTACAGCTGTACCCATGAAGGGGCACTTACTCTCTTCAGTTACATCATCCTCCTCTTCTAACCAGCGAGTAAAGCGTGCATTTTCATTTATTTTCATATTTCTCCACTGCATTGTCAGTGTGTGTTGTCAAGTAATGGCAACTGAAATACGAAAGCGTGTTGAATTGCAATACGCAAAGTGTGCGTTTGCACTGAATTGAACCGCCGTCGTGGTTGTCCAATCTGTCCCAACGGATCCCTTCGAATGACAGCAATACCATGAATTCTTCGTACTTTTTAGGGTGCTTCTTATGACAATGTCGGTTTGCATTGTAACTTATTAGAGTAAAACGATTTGTACAAAATATGCAAGTAAAACCGTTTTGTCACACCTTCCTCCGTGTCCTCCTCCCACAATAATCCACGCGCATGGAAGTATACACTTTTTTGACCATTTTAGATAAAAAATGATTAGTTGAAAACCAGGATTGTCGGAATGAATGATTGTTGATTAGTTTCAATTTAAATGAACGCACGCTTATTACCTTTACGATTTCGAAACGTATTGTATATGATTTAGTATGCACTGCATTGTTGAATGTGGGAAATTGTGGGGAAAAGTGCGTGCTTCAGTTAGTACAGGTTACTTTATGCGAATGAAAAATATATTAAAGTAGAGGTTTTTTTGGTGTGCATTTTTAATGTGAAGGTTTTATGCTCTAGATCTCTGTACGGAACGGAAGAATATTTACACCCTGACATGTATGAACGGGCGGTGCTAAGAAAACCCGTTGGGAAGACATTTGGTGCTTCTGTTGACCTGTGGTCCATTGGTAATAATTTAATGGCATATGGCATTTAAACAATTATAATATAAAATTCACTGATATGATTTTTGGCACCAGTTCAAAAAATCTATCCACGATAAATATTTATTATAAAAATAATAATATTTTCCTGTCCTTTTTCCAAGGTGTCACTTTGTATCATGTGGCGACTGGGAACCTACCCTTTCGTCCTTACGGCGGGCGCAAGAACAAGGAGATGATGTACTACATCACGACAAAAAAGGAGTCGGGGGTGATTTCAGGTTGCCAAACGAGTGAAAACGGTCCCGTGGACTGGAAACGAGATTTGCCAAATTCTTGCCAATTGAGTGCGGGCCTGAAGATATTGATCACTCCGCTTCTTGCAGGTCTGATGGAAGTCGACCCGAGGAAACGGTGGAGCTTTGAAAATTTCTTCTCAGCAGTGTTAAATATTTTGGCGAGGAAACGTGTGCATATTTTTTTCGTGAATCGCATTCAGTCGCTTAGAGTTTACATGGATCTGGAAGAACATAAACATCTTGCCAATTTCCAATGTTTGGTTATGGAACAGACGGAAATACCCCCGGAAAATCAAATCCTCCTTTTTAAAGATAATACGCTTATATCGATCCTGGACAATGGAGCCAAGCCAAGTTCAGCCATTCCGAATACAAATGAAGACACACCTCTGATTCTTTGCCACCGAGAGAACAATAATATCGCCTTAGAGTGGGACACAAAGGACTTGCCCAAGTTCCCCAGTTTTCCTAATTTGGGTTAGTGATTTAATTTAGTTTACCAATGCGTTACTAACATTTTGCTTTATTGGTTTAACCGTAGTTTATTGATTAAAAATTATAGCAGTTTCATTTCAAAGATTGTGCACATTGCATAATTCATAACATTATTAGTCAAACACATTTATGAGTAATTGATCGCAGCAGATTACAGGGACCCGGGTTTCGTTTTTTATAAAATAAATTGTTAATTTTAATTCAAACACAAGTAGGTACACTTGCCGAAATTTTAATGTATATATAGTGGAACTGTGTTTCACTTTTAGCAAGAAAAATTTTAGTTTCACGTTAATGGAAATTCCATCATGGAATGCGACGACAGCACTCTCTCTTTGCTCTTTCATTCACTCAAATAAAGCGCAGGAAATTGTTTTCCTAATTTTTTAATTCCTTTATTTATTTATTTATGAATTTAGTGAATGTTGAGAATGATGCCACTTTGGCCAAACACACGTGTGGCGTGGGCTACTCGTACAAGAGGCGGGTGGAGAAGATCTGCCGATGTGTAAATCTGATAAATCAAGCCGTAAAGACAATAAACTCTGTGATTGTGGCAGAGTTGACAGTTGTGTCCAAGGAGGGTAGTCAAGTCCAAAGTGTGATACAATCGTTAAGTCAACAATTAGGTAAGTAAAGATTAATTTATCTCTTAGTTCTGCACTTTAAAAAACAAACAATTTTTGTGTGTGCATAGAACACTATTAAGAGGTGCCCATTTAATAGTTAGTGTGCGTGCACACCCGCTTTGGTTAACACTTGTGCCCGTATACGTAAGTGAAATCGTATACGTAATGCTTGATTGTGCTCTGGATTTAATTTGTGATTACATGGGACGTGGGTTATAATGAATTACAAGTTTTTTTGCAGTAGTATCTGGTTTTTGTTTGCAGCCCTGATGACTCAATTCCAGAAAGCGTGTCAGTCATTCCTCACTTCAGTGCCTAATAATTCAGATAAAACTCTTCAAAATAAAGTTGACTCGATGGGACAAACTGCTGAGTCACAACAAGGAGAATTTCATAGTCTAACTGTTCACCTTCTCACCTTGGAACAGCCCATTAAACAGCTTTACAGTCGCTTTGTGGAAAATAATGTGTTGGTCACTGAGTGGCAAGAAGTCACAGCGGTAATACCTATATTCTTTAATCGATTTTGTAATTTCGTAATGTAAGGCTGAAGCTGTGAAAGTCTCCCTGCATGAATAACAAGATTATTTTTCTCGAAATCATGCATTCCACAATATGTAACAATTCCTGGTTGTTCCAAACAGGAACAACATCGTTGTAATTAATTTTAAAGGGCAGTACTTTCTGTTTTATTATTAAGTCAAACCAGGTCCGCCCGCAAGATTCACTTGTTGCAGTACAATACTTATATATTTGAACATTGGATACAATGACTGCAGTGATTCTGTCGGCTGCGTAATTGTACCTTAGAACGGACGAACATAAAAGCTCAGTTATACGAATAATCTTTTCGGTATAGTTCAGTAATTGTTGAACTCTCTATTACTTTTGCAGGAAATTAAAGATATCTCACGAGCTTCCATAAAAGCTGCAACGCATGTAAGCAAGCTGAGAGATTCTTGGCAGCATCTTCTTCGTGATAGGGCCACTCGAAGTCTCACCTATAACGATGAACAATTTCATATTCTCGAGGTAACTAACAACGTATAGTTATTCACAATAGATTCCATTGTCCGAGTAAGGATGTGCATTGGCATTGGGATTCGTTCAGCTGCACGAGATATGGGGTGCATATGAGCGTACTTTAGATATACATAAGGCTTACAATTACCAAAACAAGTCGAACTTATTGTATAGATCTTCTACCATGTTACAACTAAGCATACAACAACCACACTACAACAACTAAACAAAATTTAAATGTATTTCTAGCGCATAAAAATGCAAGAGAAATCCAAATGTCTGACTGAAATGCTGAATGAGGAATGTCAATTCGCCATTGTCCGCCTGACAGAAGTACTCTCGGACTGGTACAAAACCGCTCAAGCCGCTTTCATCCAAACGGAAATCCTGGCAAAGGATACAACTCAGTTTGAGGAAACGCTTCAAATGTATTTGCACAGGTTGAATATCGTCGTNACAGGTTGAATATCGTCGTGGAGTCATACCAGACTGATGTGAACAACTTGACGGCAGGACTGAAGCCATTTCAACACAAACACTCAAAGTCTAGAGACAGGGATCAGGACAGAGACCACAGTCACAGTAATTCAGGAAGTTTAGATGCTGGATATCATCCTGGTGGAGGCAGAAAAGGCAGCAACAGAAGTAGCAGTGGACGAGAATACGTCAAAACTTTCAACCGTGGTCTCAAAGAACTCACAAGTGTTCAAGAAGAAGTCTGGAATATCCTCAGAGAAAATGCTGAGCTCGTCAATCAGTTCCAGACGTTGACTTTGTCCCTTCTAAGTCCAGATGCTAACAATGGATACGACTCGCACCCCACGTCGCCCCAGAGTAGTCTTACAAAAAATGACTCGGACCTTTCGGGAAAGTCTGACGGAATTTAAATTCTAGTATGTAGATGTAATGGCAACCTTTAAATTAAGAGATTGCATGTTCTTTGGATGATTTTACGTTTCATTTTTTAACAAAATGACTGAATAGTTAGCTTTAAAAGACAAATTCTTCCAGTTGATGGAAGAGCGCAGAATAATCTAGTAAGGTAGATTAAGATGGTTCGCCGAATTTTTTAATAACGATTTCATCATTTCCCCTATTCATTTTGGCCATGATTTTAAAACGGTTTTAAACATTGGCACAGCACTATATTCAATTGGCACGCTGCTAATTAACAATTTTATTGAGCTGAAAACACCGGAAGTAATAGGTACTTAAATGTGTGATATGACATGTGATACATGTATACCTGCGTACAGTATAAGGAGAGATCGTGCTCATGCTCCAACTCTTTATTCGATACCATATTATATAGTTTTGTATATTCTGTTCATTTCTATGACTTTAAAAAAATAAACACAATAATGCAAAGATCAGTAAGGATAAGATTTCTATTATAATTTTATTTTAGCTCTTACATGATTTTCGTGAAAGATGCATCATTTCACAATACTTGATTATTTGAAGGATTGCTCATATTTTTGGCTCCTCTACATTTACATACTGAAGTGACTAGAAGAATAGCAATAATAATATAAATAATGGAATTCAGGTTGTATTTAAACAAAAGTGTACAGTGTACATTATTCTATAAATGAACTTCAGTTTAGATAAATCACTATCTTATAGACAAACGGAATAGGAGACAGATTTCCACGCAAATACAACCTATTTAAGAATTACACAATTGTCAGAATCAAGCGGCAGGGTACGTAGACTAAGGCTAATCAATACAAATAACTAATCATAAATACATGAAAGCTACACTGACCTGGTGCAGGCAATGTGCATATTAGTATAAACCATGTATTCCGAGGTAACCTTATATTGCTTCACAAATATCCTAAATATATTTTCAAACAGTTAAATTAAAACAATGTTTCACTACAAAGATGGAATGTAAAAGAGATTAAAAATTGTTGTTTTATATGTACACTCAGAGGTTGATTGATTTCGGAGCCAGATTCATATACTGGAGTTGGTAATATTGACATCAACGTTATGAATGGGAATAACGCAGAAGATAGTACAAATATAGATATAGTATGCATGTATCAACTATAATTTAGTTGAAAAGGCTTGGTTTGACCATATGCAAGTTACTAACTTTACATTTTACGATAAAATACGCATCTTGATACAATTAATAGACTACGAAATTTATCATGATTCTATCAGTATACTACGTACTAATAGCACTAGGAATTTCGCTATAAGGAAACCATCACCTGAGAGTATAGTAATTTATAGTATTGTGTACTAAAAAAGGCACACTTCGATTTGGCTACGCAAATGTATTTTTGGCAATTGAAATTAAATGACATTCTCAATGAAGTGTCTCATACATCAAGTACATTGTAGGTGTAGGAATGAGAGGAAGAGGCAGTTCTGTTGATTATGCAGACAAAAGTTACTTGAATTTAGATGAGACTTAGAAATCTAAAGCCTTCATGCCCTTATCGAGAAGTTCGGCGGCTTTGTTTGTCTGCTTGGCCTTCCGGTGTCTTTCCTGGACGGATCTAAATTGCTCCAAAAGTTCGTCAAATTTGATTTCCTTCACATACAATCGCTCTTCACTTTTGGGGGAACCGTGTAGCCTGTTAAAAGAAAACCAGACAATGTCATACTCGCTACTCGCTCCACAGATTATACAATCTAAATTGATTTCTTTTAAACATGAAGCACATATGTATTGTATGTTTTATCGTACATATCAATCAGTATACTGTAATGTATCGTCACGCTTTTTACTTTATCTAAGTTATTACGGTTTACTTTTACTTTTTTACGCATCTTAAGACTAAATTACTATTCACTGTTAGCACGCATTATCAATATAATATGTGTGGAACGATAATTTTCTATATATAGGTATACCGAACTTACTAGATACAAACTAGCTTTGCTATAATTCAGATGCAAACAAATTCAGCACATTTCCAATACAAGCAATGATTAATTAACTCACTTGCTGCCTGGTGGAAGATGAAAGCTTGGCACACAATTAAGTCTTCTCTGCAAGACGTGGAAATCCTTCACTTTGAGGTAACAACATCAGAAGTCCGTATAGTGCTTGGACCAATTCCGTGTTGTGATGTCCATCCAACAAATCTAAGCGCAAATCTTTCAAAAGAACAACACAGTGAATACATATGTATGCATGAAGCACAAATGGTGGAAATATTGTTTATGTAGGTGGGTACAAGAGAAATGCCGTACATGTATATTCATATAAGTAGGTAAGGAGTGTAAATGTGTGAGCACTACATTTTTTACCCGTTTTAAAAATTCCTTTGTATTATAACTTGATTTATCACCTTACCTTGAATAACTGAATCGATAGTGTAAAAATATTTAAATATGTAGTTATTACAAAGGAATAAGACGTCTCTGCATACACGTTAAAATACCAGTGTTAATTGTAGTATACACAAGAATGTAAGCCAAGTTCTATCCTTTAATTAATACGTGTAATGTGTAATTAAAAATTGGGTATGTGCTTCACAGTCGAACTCACACGCACAGAGCTTTATCTTTTGTATTATGTTACGTTGTTTCTATTGCATGAATGTAGTGATTGACTTTGAGATAGGAGAGTATGTTCTTAGATATTGAGCGGACCATAAACTCACAGACTCTTATTGTGGGAGACAGGTACTATTAAAACACGCAGTTCATTCAATATCTACTGAATATCTAATTCGTGTATGGTCACCAGTCGCACACTTTAATTTGCTTATAATGCAAACTACAAATCCATAGACTGCTTCAATTAACATTTAATGCTATTGAACAAACTTAACTATACATAGGACGAACTCAAGTAGAATGAGTGTCGTATGACAAATGACGTTACATGAGTTCTGTGCTTAATATAATCCTTCGTAGAAACACGCAAACGCCCTTAAAGACAGTAGGAGGATTATTATAAGATTTACTTACATGTGAAAATTGGTGACTCAATCAATTGTACCAGTTTGTCGATTTCAACCAGAAATTCCACCGTTACTTCTAGTTTACCGCTAAAATACAAAGCAGTGTGATTACAATACGAGTAACAAAACTGTTTCTTAACTCCAATTTCTTTTTTCAAGTTCAAAATATAATTTAACATGAATTACTACTGCTACATTTCTAAACCTAGTTCTACGCATGTCAAAATGTCATTTTTTACACAAGCTGATGTATTGAATGTCTGGTTCAACAACTTAAAAATAAACACTTACAAACTGCGTATAATATCACAAGCATGTGAATAGTTTTGTGTAAGAAGACACAATGCTACCGTTGCAACCGGATCGTGAGCCCATGTGCGATACAGACAACTGAAGAGTGAGCAACTTTCCTGTAAAACACAAACAGTTAGATAAACAATAATTCTGTAGGAAAAATTATGTTATTATCTATCTGCTACATTAAAACTCCAATTCATACACACACATGCCACTTTGGCCAAAACACAGCTTTTCAAAAACATTAATTGCAATTTCAGCCCGGCAACCTTCAAATGCATTTTAATATGTATTCCTCCAGTACATGAACAATTTTTATTCCCTTCCTAAAAGAGCAACAACGAGTCGCAAGCTTTTACATACCTGTGTTTTCAGCTCTTTCAGTCTTGAACGTAACTCAAATAACTCTGCGGAAGTCAATAATATTGTATTGAGATTTTCTACCATCACGTTTGCAAATTTGAAATTTTTTTCGTCCAGTAATATTTCAGCTATACTTCTGTATATAGCCTCTGCACTCAATAAAACACAAAGTTGTCTGAATGAATTCCAAAAAAATTTATTAGTAAACATTTCATATAAGCACTAATTAAAATTTGAAGATAAAATTGTAAACCTTATGATGAAAGAACCCCGATCCTCCAGTAATTGCTTGTCTGTAGCAAAAAGGCTCAGAAGACTGACGATGAATTTATTGAAGTAGGTGTTCGACTGTGCATCTTCACTAGCACCCGATAAGGCATCTACAATTGCAATGATGGATTAAATGTTAAATACACATGTCTAAGAACAACTCTACGAATTTACTTTGAAATGAAGAATAGAAAGTGTTAATTACCAGAAGTTTGTTTTCCGGGGAAAGAAACGATTTCTGCTAGCACTTCCAAACTTAAAAGAACAACTTCATCACTGGGGTCTGATAACGTTTTAAGAAGTACAGGAAAAGTTTCATCCACATAGCGAAACATTCTATCTCCCATTTTCAAATGTAAATGATAAATCCATCGGAGAACGGCCACTTTTGTTGGAACAGCTGTATTTTGAAGATTCCTTGTCAGAACATCAATTACAGATGCTAGATCTACCTCACCAGTGGATTTAGGTTGACTTCCTTCGGAGGATGGATAGGGAGCATTTTCGCGAGTGTCTTCAAATTCTACGTTTTCATTTTCCAGATTGCCTTTGTTCGTTTCACTGAAGTTCGTAATAAGCTTCATGAGGCTGTAGTTTACGGCCTTACTCGTTTCCCGTATATCTTCAAACATATTGTATTTAGTTAGCATCAACATATCCTTTTCCAATTTAACTCCAGAAAAGATTTCTTTATTGAAATCAGTACTTTTTCGAGACTCATCATCATAAGCCAAACATGGCAAAACGGCAGACAGAATTCCCGAGGCATAAGGAAGCATTCCGTTACCGGCCAGTGATACAAACTCTTTTATCCATGTAACAGCCATCAACTATGTATATATATTATAGAAATCGAAAAATCAATATAATTTATCTTTCACAAGCTCTGTTACAGTTAATTTAGTTACAATACTTACACTCTTGAACATTGTAGACTTCACATTGCAGAACAATTAAACAATATAAAAATCACATGCACTTCAGATAAGGTGAGCAAATCTTTAAAATAAAAAAGTATTTTGACAAATAAATGCTAATATGACTAAGGGTCATTCAGAAAACACAAAACTTGGGGTGACGTCGATGGGTTTCCAAAAGCATAAAGTCTAATCTTAAATCTTAATTCATAATTTGTATCAATCAATGATATCTCTCTACTCTACTACTACTGAAGATGAACTTATCATTGAAAGCTTGATAATAAAAGTATAAGATTGTACAAGATTGTAACATGTTTACCTCGTGCTCCATAAACCATCCAATTAATGCAGAGCTATGTCAAAATGTGTTTCAACAGAAATTGGGGGTCAAATAAAGCAATTGGAATTGGAGGTCCAATAAAAATGAAAAAAAATGCTTTGTATTTTCTGCATAGTCCCAACCAAAAACCACAGAGTTCGATATATTTTAAGTAACCTTAAAGGTGTCATGGCCCATTAAGTATTACGATTTTCAAGTGAATCATTATCATTAGAAATAAGAAATTTCAGGAATACGTGTTTATATATTCTACAAATCTATTAAGCAATAAATTATTACAAT
>JABASC010002335.1:0-18082 GCA_019776185.1 Plutomurus gul | reverse complement strand
AGAGGAGCCGTGGATGAGTGTCCTCGACTGTGAAGAGCTGGACTATATGCAAAGGTTAGGAAATGGAGGACAGAACGTCGTCGACAAATGGATCAGTCAATATATTGCTACGTATTAATACTACTGAGTAGTGAAGTGAAGTGGCACTTGGTATTTATGATGTTGTGAGTATACTATGCACGTTTACTAGTACACTCTACTCTGAGACTATATAATTTTATATACAGTAGTTAACTAATAACAGCAGGTCGTATTATATATAGTCGACTTGTCGTTTTGAGTGTATGCAATATCCATAGTTGTCGTTGTAGTGCTCGAGAAGAGTCTCTCTCGCTCTTGTCTTGACTTAACTCACAGCTTACTTTTCGGTTTGTCACTCTTGCCCTCGTCTCTCTCTCTCTCTCTTTCTTTCTTTATGCATGCACAAACACACACAGTGTATGCATTAAGCACGTAGTATGTGTTAGGGCCATTGGGGCATTATATGATTGTGGTAGTGGGTTTTGGCCTGGCACAAGACACAGGCTGTCCCATTTACCAATGAAATGACGGCAACGGGTTCCTCACAATCATGTTCGAGACATATTCCACTTATTACTCTGCTCTATGACTACATACCACTGCTTGTGCACTACGTCGTTTATATAGACGTCGCCCTCACACTGAACCGACCAAGTCCTCTACACAAACACACACAGGGAAAAAGGAATGCCGATTGGCGCACATTAATACTTGATTGGCTCTCATTGTGCTTATTTTGCCATTTGGTTATTGCCAATACGGGGAAACGTTGCTGTGTGAACACATAACATAAGCTAATAGTGGCTTCAACAAGATAGAGTCGTACTACATACACAGAAAAGCACACAGGTGAAGGCACAAAGCTCCGTGATAGTTTACGGCGTATTATAGGAAATATTTTTTTTTCTACTAGACTCGTCATCCCTACCATTCAATTCCTACAAACAGACTTTTTGTTGGCTGTCGGCTCATTCCGCTCTCTTCTCTCTCTCTCTCTCTCTTTCTGTTAATGCCCGGCAGTAGTAGCAGTGGTGCGGGTACGTAGCAATTGCCGTGCCATCATCATATATGTAGCTATTACCAAGTATATCAGTGTTTTGTGTGTGCACGATGTCGTCGACGACGTCCTGTTGTACTATGTGCGACGATGAGAGTGTCGTGCCGGACATTCGCTCGTCCCAATACCAATTCTTGTGATAGTTAGTTAGCTGTAGCTCAACCGCCATTATTTATGCATTTACATTTGCATTGCATTAGCGACCTTATATAGTATGATATGTAATACTAGTGCTGCACCATGGAAGGGTTATAGCCTCTGTGTATCTGTGGGTGTTCTACATCAACTGCTGGTAGTTATGCTTAGACTGTGTATATAGCCAAGCGACCACTAGTGTGCACGCTAGCACAACCGTTCCTTATATTGCAATGAGGATAGGAGTCGGCTGTGTGTCTCATATGACAACGACGATATTCACTGGGTAGACGGGTGGCTGTGTGGTGGGTATTGACTGGCTTTGCTGATTTCTAGGTGATTGGGTGGCATGTGAACGTGTTTTGCATTAAACTACACGTTTTCCTTATCCTTCTACTATTTCTTACCTTTATCCAATATTAAGTAAGCAATATCTCTCTCCTCTCTTGCTCTCACTACTTTCTCATTTCCATACGTTGCTGCATTAGAATCCGTCCATTAGTAGTGGTGGCTTTAACTTCTGTCCAGTCTTGTTTGTGTGGCATTGTGTGCACTGGACTGGATTGAGTGACTGAGACTGAAGACTTTCTCCTCTAACTATTGCATAAGGGGAGAAAATCATGTGATGACTTGACTCCATTTCCACGGTGCATTTATACGATAGCCACAAATAAGAGTAAGTAGGTAGTGTAGTAAGAGAAGGATATCGACAGACTTTTACCACAAAGTAGTAAACTATGGAGATAGACAGTGTGGCATATCTATTTTGCATTTATCATGCAAAGAGCATTATCGTTTGTCAGCTATGCTGCCGTACACATTGTAACAGTAAGTATATATTGCGGACGGACCTCCACCCTGGGTGCTCCTTTAATACATATTAGAAAAAGTTTGCTCTTTTCAATATTTACATGGGGAATATCACATCACACAGTCACATCAATAATATCTGAGCGCATCGTAGGTCCTTCTCGTAGCTTCTTTAACTTAAAGCCCATTCTGCTCGAATGTTCCAATTGTCTTTGCAGGTGCATTCTATTCTTCCATTCCTCGACAATTTTCTTTCTCACTCATTTTCTTTCTTATGGGGCTATTTTTGCTCGTCTTACGTAGTTCCTCTCGTTGATTACAGGTTTCACGTCCATTGTGGTTAGAATTGATAGGAACACAGCTTATTTTTAGAATCTTCTGTCATTTACCGTTTGGGTGCTATAGTGCAGCAGCATTCACCAATGACAAGTTTAAAGTATGCACATTTTTTAATCCTTAAATAATATTAAAATTAAAATGGATTAAGATGGTCGATGGGCGATCTTCCGAAGTACACCCCAATTGGACGAAATAAAGAGTAGGGAGAAATGTTTGGCATTATGTAATTAGTAATGTAGATGGATTTTGAATAGGAAATGAGAGCATTGTGTGTGCACGGATTTTGACCAAATTCCCGTGAAGGGTATTGATTTATTTATTTAAAGATTAGATCAGTTTCTTGTAGTTTACGTAAGCAAAAGGTATACATACATTTACTGTTTACAGTTATTCGTACGTACGGTAGCTGTTATTATACTTGTATTTTAATTGTAATGTTAATTGTATTTATTTCATATTATATTATTATTAGTATATATAATACATAGCTAGTATGTTAGTATAGTATAATTAAGTATGTACTGATGTGAGAGTTCGTTGTGAGTGATATCATAAAATTGATAATAATTAATTAAATTAATAAGTTCATAATTGTATTAATAAAGTAGTTTATAGTAATAATGGTACAGCTATTCTTTATTTTATTCTTCTTTCATGTACGTGTTGTAGTATTATGTATGTATGTATATTACATAATAATTAATAGTATTTATAATAATAATGTTCATATTGCTATTGTTCGAAAGCCAGGTGTGCTAATTTCACGTTCAGTAAGTGGCTGGCATATGGCATGGCGTTTGTCATACAATGTAAAGTCTATGAATTAATTATTATTAGTTTTAGTATGTATGCACTTATAGTAAGTATGTTAAGTATGTATGTGTTAGGATATAATTACATAGTAATTAGTATGTACTGTTATATTATGAGAAGATAAATAGCTTCGGTACGGTTCAGTTTGTTATTTTGTGGATTGTTGATTGTGAGTAGTAAATGACTTTATTTATGTTAGTTATTATTTTTATTAGTAGTATATTGTGTACGTACGTTCTTAGTATTGTGTATGCATGTATTTATTATGTAGTAGTTTAGCTGTTGGTTTTTTAAGACGACCACCTATTCCTCTTCTTTCGTCAACTTGTCTTTTTGACGTCGTCTCACGGGCCATCCCTCTGTCTCACTTTATTATGTGCTTCATGCAGATTAAAGCACATTGTTTCATGTATAAGTAGAGATGCGACGCACACACGTTTCATTTTCGAGGCAGTAGTAGACCTACGTACATATATAATATGTTCATGTTGTGGCTAATATGATTTATATATTATATAGTTGATGCTAAACAGTACATAATAATATACAGCAGCACAGCGGTAGCAGCACAGCATCAGCAATAATTGGTGAATTGGTTTTTTTATATGGTGTAGTTTGTAACATTTGTAGTATACGCTCTACTAATTAGCTAATATTTTAATTTATGTATCTTTTATTGATTGATTGTTATTTGTGTTGCATGGCATACGGTATGTAGTAGTACAGTAGATACTGCTAATATAGTATTAGTAGTAGTAGTAGTAGTAACGGTTGTAGTTAGTTTTATATATTTATAGGAGTGGTTATACAGTGTAGTAGTTATTAGTCATCCTCTTCCTCTTCATAATTACTTCATACTCAGTACTCCCTAGTAATAAGCTTGGCTTGGAATGGTTCTGGAATGGAGTTGTGATAAATGAGCTCTTAAGTACCTTTATAATATATATGTATTTATAGTATGTTATATGCGTGTATGTAATATTGTGTGTCTGTGTATGTATGTTATATGTACACTGTATAGCGTTTTACTTTTTACAGTTGTGGCTCTCTAGCACTATTTATGCATGTAATATGATTTTTTATGTGTGTGGACTCTTCTAAACAGGCAGCCTTATATAACATGATGCTCTCCCTCTATATATTTATATAGTGTGTATGTGTATGTACATACGATTATTCATACATAGCCATGTGTGTTATGCGAATATACTTCAGTTCAATTGACTCTTAATATTTTTGACTGTTCATTGATTAATTACTAATTACAATAATTAATAATTGCACAGTACAATATTATAATGGTAGTCAGATCAGATCAGCACAGATCATATATCATCACCATCCCCCATCGTGTTCACTATAATGGGAAGACTTATAGAGTCTACAATGGAATCTATATAGAGAACAAGTAAGTAATTGATTGCAGTACAACAAGTCGTAATATAAGTGTATACATAGAAATCGTAGCAAATCACTCAATTATTACCTTTTTTTAGCTAAATATTATGATTGTGTACTTACTCAACTATAATAATATAATAAAAATGTGTCAACGATATCATTTTTTATAACGTAAAGAGCTACAACAACAACAACAAGAGAGATTGTTGAGTATGCACCATGCAGAGCAGCCATCACATAAATCACAATGAACTCGAAGACGAACGTCTGAGAGTTGATGACACAGGTCCGAGGACAAAAGGTCCCCGATTCCTACTTATTCATAATTACCACTAAATTAATTAATTAGTAAAGAAATTAAAATCACCTATCATGTAGTGTACAGTACAATAGAATGTAGAGTAAGAAAAATCGGGTGGAGATATTGTTGTGCCTTTTTTGATACACTTTCACTACTATTTACACTACGTAATTTAAGTAATAGTAACTAACAATACATATAATACAAAGTGTCTATGGACATATATAGTAAATACAAAGAGGAAGAAGTCGGAAGAGAAAGTCGGAGAAAGTAGAAGAATGCTTGTACTTTTCTGTGTGTACACGAGAGAGACAGACAGAGGATTGACTTGAATGCTGGTGTGTGTTGGCTTGGCTGCATGAGATGGTGATGTGTGTGTGTGCTTATGTTGTGGAGGTTTGGTTGTGGCAGAGCAGAGCAAATGGAAAGTACACAGGCGATCTGCATACATATTAGACGATACACAGGCGGATAGACAGTACACTTAGTTAGATAATTGGTATTAATGAATAGATATAAAAAATAGCCATCACATCCCATAATCATTATTATAGAATGAACTTATTACTAGCCCACCTCACCCCTCCCCTCCTACTGTACACTTTTCAATTGCTTTGCTCCTATTCTCATCATCTACTAGTCTACAGCTATTTGTATATAAGTATGTACTGTATAGCTATATGTGTCATATGTCAGTATATGTATGTGTGTATTGCATCTGTTGTGTTGTTGCAGGTAGTTTCGCATATGGATAGACTGGTTAAGCATACATGTCTCTCTTTTCTAGTATATTGGAGGATTCATTAATATAATAGACTGATTACCATGTGGTAATCGTCTAATTGGTATATTCACACGTGCATGTGAATCCATGAGACGTGTACAGTGTCACAGCAAAGTCCGCATGCTCTGTTTCCTGTTCGCCCTGCTGCTGGTTCTCACAATCAGTATGATTTGTCATCCTGTATATTACATATGGATGGATGGTACTGAGTGAGTCTGTTGCAATGATGCAATCTAATTGTCTCTTCTTCTTCTTCGTCTGTGATCAATTCAATGGTACTTTTTCTTATAGCAGGTTGGCATATAAGAGATTCCCTCCACACTCCTGCTCACCATCTTCTACTATTACTATTATTATATGTATAGTATCCGTGTTATGATTTTATTCTCTCTCAATGGCACTTTTTCTTATAGCAGGTTGGCATATAAGAGATTCCCTCCACACTCCTGCTCACCATCTTCTACTATTACTATTATTATATGTATAGTATCCGTGTTATGATTTTATTCTCTCTGATCGTATATAATTGGTTGTGGCGCAGAAAATAGAATAAATATATTTGGAAGTAGGAAGGACGATGACGACGACTTTCTCTGTCTCTGCGCTTGGGCTCGTCATATTTATTCTCCACTACTACAAATGATCTGATTACATTTCCATTCCCCCTTTCTCTCTCTTTCTGTTGTCTTTCTCATTTCAATTTGTCTGCATCGCTTAATTCTTTCACATGACTGTGTCCTCCTTCTCTCTCTCTCTGTCTATCTGTACAAATTGTGTTTGTAGTGGATCAGAGCCGGCGGTCTCATGGAATATCCTACTACGTACAGTACATAAAAAGTACCCTCCCCCTCCACTCAGCACCCTTATCCACTACTAGGATCTGGTAGACTTGACATGAGCTTCAATTCACAAATCTCGTCATTCATACAAATACTATACTGCTATCCCTTTACGTGTAGGTGGTTTCTGGAGTAGTAGGCACATCCATCCTTTCCCTACGAAGCTTCGCAATTCTTAATCCAATCTCCATATGTATTTCTGTGCGCTTGTGGTCATTGAGTCGAAGTCTAATATGCGAATCCAGACTGGAATTCAAATTTTTCCAACTCTAACTTCTCTCTCTCTCTCCTCTGTCACTAGGTCGGACTATTGCTTACAATTACAACGCCAGCTCTTTCTATAAACCGTTATTTGGAGAATGAGCAATCGTCTGATAGGATATTTCAAATATTAATAATAAATGCTCTTGCTGAATTATTAATTATCCTAATGACAGATGGTTAATGTCCACAGATCTGAAGTCTTCTCCATTCCACTTTACTTCTGTGTGGAATGTCACCTTTCATATCTACGTAAGCCACATTTAAAACCCAAGAAGTAATGGTAAGACATTAGAGTAATGACGTGGACAAGACATGACATGCTACTGATCAGCTGATTTTGTGAACCACCCTTTCACCGCGACCCATACGTGCATTACAAACAGTAAATGAATAGTAGGTACAATGAGGATGACATCTTGAAATGCGCTATACCGGTAGACAGAAGTTTAACACGAAATATTTATGAATTACTGCTGTAATTATAATGAACTATAAGACAAGAGTATATAATCTAGCCATCAGCTACCTAGCTGCTGGTGAAAGGTATAACAAAGGTATGATATACTATTTTGCATGAACATAGTTTATAAGCGGAGAGCTCTAACATCGTATATCGACAGGCATAGAGAATGAGAAAATGAATCGGTGGAAGCGAGTGGACCACAATGACAACGACGATGGCTACCGATGGCTACTGCGAAAAAAGATGGACGACGTTGGGTGAAAATGGTGGATAGAAAATCGGTCGGTGGTTGGATGGATGAATAATAAGTTTAAATGTTAGGAAAATGATCTATAACATAATTGTGTGTATTTGAATAATAATAGACAATAGACAGACAGGTGACAAGACAAGACATTAGTAAAGTACTTTAAGTTATACGTTAGAAAAGCTAATGGGTTTTTGTCGCTCAGCTTTCACCGCGTTCATCGCTCATCCAGTGAGTGGCTGGCGTCCTCTTTTTTGTTTGTCTTGTTTCGTTGCTAGCGTTGTAGTATTCATTAGTTAGTTATTATTCATATATAGTTAGTTAGTTTTAGTTGTATGTATATTCATATATAGTTGGAGTTGTAGGTGCTACAATATGGAGCATTCTTATCTTGTGTTTTTTTTAAGTCTATCCTTACACAGTATAGAACATAACCTTCTTATATAGTTGCATTACATAGCATCATTTTTATATATGTACGTACAGAAAGGTTAACGCTATGCTACTACGCATTGTTGTGACGTGCTATCCGCAGAGTCTCAAGTGGAGAGAGAGAGAGTAGCAGTTTTTTTAAGTATACTTGTAAAGGGCTGCTCTGAAGTCAAAACTTAATTTTGTTGGTATGAGGGGGATGGGGGCTGATGGGGGTGGAGGGTTTGTCTGTGGGGCCGGAAGGGGAAGGGGCATGGACAGGGTACAGGGGAAGGCGTTATTTTTTAAAAGTCTGTGTGTGTCTGCTGTAAATATGCTACATAGGATTATATATGCACCTGGTTCCTTTCTTTGTCACTACATAGTAAGTATATGGGTACATACATACATATGTTAAGAAGGGTTTCTGGTGCTGCTGAGATAGATAGATAGATAGAGAGAGAGAGAGATGGGGTTGGACTGGACAGGACCGGACTGTTTTTTTTGCCTATATAATATATGTCAGCTGACTTGACTCCACTTGACCTGACCCATGACATGTCTTGTCAGTCACATGTGTGCACAGATCACAGTACAAGTGCACTCGTACTTTCATCAGTACACAGATTATTATTGCAAATAAGATTACATTGCTTTTGTAGTAGTTTACTGTTCGAGTTAAATTGTTTTTACTTGTAAGTAAGCTTTTTCATATTATCATTAGTATTGTTATAAGTATGTATATAAGTTTTAACTTGTAGTTTATATATATATATACATGGTATATGTATATATATGTATGCGCGTGTATGTATTTAGGTATGTATGTACATATTATGATGTCTGCTGTGTAACTGACGACATTTTTTGTAACAGAGTGCACATATTTTTGTAATGTAGCCCTTAGGTCAGTGTGTATGTAGTTAGTATAGTGGTTGCGTCATTAGTTAGTAGCTTCCCTTTTCTGCTGCGTCAAAAGTCACATACATACACATTATGATACATACACGTTTTTTTTAGCTTGGTATTCTTAGGTAGTTAAAGTAGGCATGTTATGTATTGTATGTTGTATGTATTGTAGATAGTATATAGCATATTTATCTGTATTTAGTATTGTAGGTTATATGTAATTGTATCGCAGCGGCAGTCGTTGCAGTACAATTTCATATGATCAGATCAGATGAGCGGAGCTTTTTTTATATTTCTATTGTATGTAATGTATAGAATTACTTGTAGCGTTGCATTGCGTTGCAGGTTTTTATAACTTGGCCGTCTGCCTCTCTCGTCTTCTCAATGTCTTCGTATTTATATATATAATAATCATATAGTACGTAATAGTAATTAATAATCAGAAGAGAATCACAATAATAATGTAATAACAATATGGTTGATTGCATTGGAAAAAGTGACAGAATTAACTATCTCATGGTCTGCATGTATTTCTTGTATAATTTTTATATATTTACTATAGCACATATCGTTGAATGCATAGAAATAACTGCTAGTCGTGTGTATGTGTGAATTGATTGATCCATAAGAAACACTACTACTGTCAAATCACCATCATCTCCTCTCAAAATCCTCCATACCTTACAGTATGATGAAATAGCATACCCAAAGAATTTCTATATGTATATAGTGTGTGTACTACTATAATAATAAAACTTCTCGTTGTCAGCAGCCATATTTTTATAAGCATCTAGTTGTATCTTTACTCATTATGCATTGTTTAGCGCTTGTATTAAGTTTTCTGAAGAATATTCCAAATTCGTCGTCTTTATGCTTTGTTATTTTCCCAGCATCTTATTATCTCTTTGAAATACATCTCGTCGCCGCCCCCTTCTCTCTACTTATTCATGTAAGTATATGGATGATGCACTCGTAAATTTCTATACATGTAGGAAATACAAATACCAACTACTATTACTACTCTTTTTCTACTTATTATATTCCCCATTTCAAAAACTGCTATAATTCTCGGTGCCACAATGTCACAGTAGGCCAAAGTAACAGAAAGAACGAGAACATGACATGACGTGTCTAACAACAAGTTCCCCAAGTACTCATAATAAATAAGAATATTCTCCTTATTGATTACAATAATTGAAACAACGCTGTAAAGGTAATTACTTATAAGCTGCTGCGAGAGATCATTTGACTTGACTGGCGACCGACCCTAAAACACACCTGTGTTCAATATCACCAAGAGTGTGGTGAGTACATATTTTGCAATCAATTGGCTAATACTAAATTTGCAGTGTGAATCCATTTTTAGTCTCTCAGTCTAAACCTACTACTGTCTACTAAAGTTTACCTGAAAAGGAGGAGGAGCATTATTTCTTTGCTATGACTAGTATTATGTAATAATTGCTACTCTCTACTCTTTATACTCTACTGGCTATACACTTTCATCTACTAGTAACAGCTATACATGTAATTCCTTTTGTCTCTCTCTGCAATGATACAGAAGTGATTTGTTGTTTGTTGTCGTCGTCCTCGTGTCGTCAAGATATCCTATTCGAAACTCTTTTGTTGTTGTGTTGTTTTTGACGCCTATTGTGTGGCTGGTGTTATTGTCAACTGAGGGCTTTTTAGTGGCATAGTATTGTATATACTGTGTGTATGTGTGTGAATGAAGATTTGAGATTGCGGAAGTGTTGACGTATTGTTTCTGGTGGTGAAGTTCTGGCAGTGGGGAAAGACGAGGTAAAGTTCAGTGAGTGTTTTTCATAATGAGAAAAGTCATGTCATGTCCTAGTGCTTGTATATACTGCTCCTACAATGAATGTGTAATGTACTACAACTACTACTGTATAATAATACATAATAATAAAAATGGTTCTGGTTACGAACAAGTTATTGGATGAATAGGAAGAGTACTACTACTGTTGTTGTACGCTTCTCTCTCTACTGGCTATTATTCTAGTGTTGTTAGATTCTAGTGATGAGTGTTTTTTGTAAAATGTGGATTTGACATTGAGATTTTTGGTCGTCTCACCGACTTTTCCTCTCTGACTGTACAATACAGATGAGTAAATTACTAACATTAATAAGTAAAGGAGAGTATCTACATGTTATGTGTGTCATGTGTATAATTGAATGGAATAGAATTATTAGAAGTATAATTTGTAATTGTATATGTGTATGAAATGCAGTTCAGCTAATTCCATGTGCTTTACACAGATAAGTCAACTCCTTTTCTCTCAGGCTCCCACTTTCTCTTTTCCCTTTCTCTGTCGTTCTTCCTCCTTCCTCATTTTTACTTATGCCGCTCGCTACTTGTCTTCTTCTGCGCTATAGTCTATGAAAAGTCGGGTTGAAGAATCCACTCTCTGTCGCGCATCAACTGCTCAGGTCAGGTCAGGTCAGCTCGGCCGTCTGACCTAACCGACCCGGGAGCTCATCTCGCCGCTCCTTTCCCTGTTCAAAAATTTTATGTAACGCTTCCTTCCTTCTACGTCAATATGTTAGATCGGATTTTCATTGGTGGTTGTTGTTTGTGTTGGTGATGACGGATGTATTCGTCGTCTTTTGTCTTCAGTTCACTGGACTTGACTTGAAATTAGTTCACTTGATGCTTACTTCTTTTTGTCAGTGGTTGCAGTGATAGAAACATGTATGCAGTGTTTTTCATACATTTTTTGGCGTTTGCGTCGATTGTGGTGGCAGAGACACGTCTGACAGATATTTTTTCTCGTAGTAAGCATTCCACAGTGTGTGTTGTGTGTGTCATGAAAAGTTGTTGCACACATTCGCTTTGTAATTTTAGGTTTTCTCGTTGTGATTCACATTTTACTGTCGATGGGTCCTTTGGGTGCAAAATTTTGTTCCAATACATTTAACGAAAAATGGGGAAAATATCATTGGCAGGCTGCGATTGATTGAAGTTCTCGTGTGTTCTCAGTTCAGTAAATTCTAATAAAAAATGATTTTCTTGCTGGCTAGCCGTTTCTTATCTAGTCTTAAGTCTTTGATGTATATATGTATCGATTTAAACTGTAAATAAATAATAACATAGACGTTTTTTGACAGAATATACAACAACAACATACAAATAATTATGTAGTACACACTACTACTCGACACAACTCCTTCCACCTACTCCCATCTTAAATATCTCTATATTGTAGTGTTTGTATTATTGTGTGGATATATAGGGCAGCGATTATTATACGTTCGTAAATAAGCAACTATATATATTTTATGTATCGCTTTTTACAGTCTAATTGGCATGGATTCGAGTACAGGTTTTCTTATGGTAGTATAGAGAAATTTATCAGGAAGCGAATATTTGTCTGGACAGGTAGAAAACATGGAAAATGATTGGAGGAGGAAGGAAGGCGTGGAGTTTAGTGTACGTATTCTTTTTACAGAGAGATGACCATACAGAAAGTCAGCAGGGCGTATATAATGTCATTGTCACCTCTCACGTGTGTCATCACACTACTCGAGATAGACAACACAGCAATCAATGCAGACGCAGACAGGATGGATAAGACAACATTATACATGACAGGTGAGAGAATTGTTATATATATATATATATATAGTATATGTAAAAGCTCGGAACTAATTGGTAGTAGACAAAGTAGTGGGAGGAATGATAAGGCCAATTGTTGTTGTATATGGGGAATTTTAGAGCGAAGTCAAGTAGTGTCTTTGTGTGAGTGAGTGTCTATACATTGTAAGTAGTTGTAGTACATGTAGGCATAGGTGCAGTACATAATGTATAACCAAAACTAGAATTTACAGAAGAGGGCCACTACTTACACAACAACTGAATAATTAGTTCGTACATTTACAAATACCATAAGTACAGAATACATACAGAATAATAGTACGTAATAAAGTAAGCAGCACACAACATTTAACTAATATAATAAAAATACACAAAATGTACAACAAATTACGGATGATTTTACAATAAACAATGTTAATACAATGAGCTCATATATATGTTAAAGCACACAATGGTACATAATAATAGTATAATACGGATAATGACAAGTATACATAATTGTGTACTACTTTATGGAGAAGATAGGGTGACAGAGACAATATATTTTTGAACAAAGTAGAAATTGTTGATTAAAAATGCACAGATCGAGTGTGGGAGGAGTGACACACTGGCTCCTCTCTCTCTGGTGAATCAGTAGTACACATCTAGTACATAATATACAGTTTGTCTGTTGCACTCCCAAGAAGAGCACATCAGAGACAGATAGAAGATTAATATTATGTGAAATTTTGAAAATGTTATTTGTCTAGATGAGGATGAAGAATAATATTACATGAATATGGATGATGGATGTGGTACGACGGGTGGGGTGGTGGTGGCACGGCATTGGCCATAAACTATTAGTAGTAGTAGTGGTAGTAGTAGTTGTAGTAGTAGTAACTATAAGATACGTAATCATTTAAGTAGCAGAAGAGGCAGAGACAGGTAGGCAGGATTATCTTCACAGTTCTCTCTCTCGAGTTACTTGGGCTTCCAGGAGATGTGAGTGAGCCCTTGAAAGGATCTCTTTAATGACTCACTGTCCGCCCACTCCGAGTTCAAATACTCATCATCTTCGTCCGCCTCCAACTTCTGTCAAATATTACACAGTCAAAGCAAATATTAATTCAAAATTCTTATCTCTTCCCGTCATCACAAAAAATCATATAAAAGGTAATCAAAAGGTAATTAGAAAATGACCACTTGCTCCAAACCTTTCAGATTCTACAAAGAAAAAGCGATTAAAGCGAAAGCGTCAGACAAAAATTCTATTTCACTACATATCTTCTAATAAGATTGCGAATTCAGCCGTAAATAAGAGAAACTACATATTTACCATATACTATTTTTATTATATATTTTGCAGATTATTTATAGGAGTCACACAGGAAATTAAAGACTACAATAAGTAGAAGAAAGCCTTATTGTAATTGAATGAGTAAATTCGAATTATATTAAGTAACTACGTATATTAAACTAGGAACAAGAGAAATTACATTCAAGGACAAAGGCAGGACACAGATAGCAATAGAGCAGAAGCAAAGACAGTTTATGACTTATGCATTAGTACTTTTAGAGCAGAGTACTGAAAGCTGAAGCAGGTACATGCTACACACACTTAGTCATAGTAGTAGTGCAAAGAGAGAAGGAGAAATGAAAAAGAAGTAGGCACCTGACCGTAAGTACAATATATAGGTCCACGCTTTCTAGTAATTAATCCTACAGGGTACCTTCAATGTCAATTATAGTCGGAATTAATTCACTTTCGAAGTTCCTTTATTGTTTCGTTATCATCCCAAGCGTTGGCTGTGTGGACGAAAACAAAACCGCACACGAACTGTGATGTAATTAGAGGATCCTTTGAGGAAACTCAATACTCATTCTATTGGCAATCGTAATAGCACAAGTATCAAAGTCTTCAAAATTAAATAGAAATGGTTGGATATCTCTCTATAAGAGTTAAATGGAGAATGTAACCAGCAACAGGGATAGACAGGAGAAAAGGAAAGAAGGCTTTCTCTCGTGCAACCTTGATACAAACAATAACCATCTGAATGGATTCAGAATGAGTAGTATATAAAATATAAAGTAATAAGTAATTTTAGCTTTTATGTAAATATTTGAATCCTAATTCGCAAGGGCTTAAATCACCTGTCATCAATGTTACCTACCCATGAAAGAAAATCATAATAAAATTGAGTCAATTTTTCAGTATCTGTCAATTGCCTTTGTAAAGTGTCAAAAGTATTTCACCGTTTATGTTATTATGTTACGCGTAGTTGGTAGTTGGTACTTTTATACTAAGTAGTAAAATCTTTTAAACATGACGCAATCTGTGAATTGGGGTTAGACGCACAATTCTACTTTGCTTATAAATTATGTAGCACCTGGGGAGACATTCAGTCATGCCCTGACGTGAAAATACTTTACTTGCAGAAAATAGCAATCATCTTCATACGAGGAAGATTTTTCATGGAAATGTGTACTGAATTCTTTTTCTTCTGCCAACTACCAAAATCTTAATGGTGACCAAATACTCTACCTTTAAGTATACACTCCTTCTAAGCCTATATTTCTTACTTATTACAGAATAACAGCCAGTGGCAACTAAAAATACAGACAAACGACATAATACCACCTATCTAGGTACAGTATTTCATTGTAGACAAAACTAGAGGATCGGTCAAAGGTGCCTACAAAGCCTACAAATATTCACCTACATCGACTACAATGTGTAGACGGCGACGTGGCATTCAGTGTGTAAATGTTTTTACTTACAATTAGCACCCGCATTCTGTTTACTCTAAACGTATATATGCTTTTGGCCACCCTGTACATACATATAAATATGTGTAGTGCCTACTATGCCATAAAACTTAACTAAACATAGCTGAACACTCTCTGACAAAGTTCGCGTGCTTGGCGACACGGAGAAAACACTGCGCACTTTTCCTCTGTGTTCTCTCTCGCTTGCACATATAACTGTTGTGAATTTGAAAGTTTATGTAGGAAAACACACACATAGAAGAAGAAGAGGAAGAGTGGGATACTATAAGCACGGTCTACTGGTCTCCGTGCATTCTCTGTGCACTGGTACATACTGTGTACTATGTACTGCGTACCTGTGCTGCATACACGCAGCCAGACTGAAGTAGAACTATGGAGAAGACAATGCGGCAGTTGGTTTCTTCTACCTGGCTGTTGTTGTAGCCATTGCCCGCTCTACTATTTATATTACTTACATATATAGGAGCGTGGACGATCTAGGTCTAGGTATTTCTAGTAGTGCCCTTGCTAACGGCCTGCCCGAGTACTCGACGTCCTTCCTCTATATGTACTCTATGCACTCTCATAGCCTCATTACAATCTATCTACTAAATTATCTCCTCTCCAGTCTACTACCACTACTAATGGCCCACTGAATAATCATTCATTGTTCCTTCATCCTTGTATGCACTGTGCACTCAATTCTAGTCTAGGAACAGCTTTACACGTACCTAGCACTGTTTAGTTAGGCACAAACACTTGTAACCATCTCTTTTCCACAGCACCAGAGAGCCCTGTGCGTGTATCAATCTTTCCTCAGTCTACATCTGTATGTATGTTTAGTAACAAGGATAGTGGTGGGAAGCAAAGCAACCCTACACATACTAACTGTCTACTACCCACTTCACAATCAGACATCAAACCCAAAATCTTAAGGGACCGATAAATCCAGCAGATTATTTTTAGGAAATATACCGTGAATCAGAATGACTACAAAATAGCTTACAACACAATAACACCACAGTCGACAACTTTCTCCTTTTATACATACATAGCGGCAATTTGTCACTTGGCTGTAACTCGACCTATCCTTGCAGCAGTGTAATATTATACACACGGATTATGTGGCAGTACTTACTCTATGGCTGTCTAGCCTCTGGGAGACCTGCCTACCTAACAAGTATCGATATGTTCGGATACTTAAAAGCAAACTTTCTTTAACTTTCCCCACGTTCTCTTGTACATATTTAGTTTACATCTTGTGCACAGTTGTGAATTGCTTGTACGCCCTTTATTCAATTTGCGCATCAGTTTCTAAACTCCAACAACATTGCCAATGATAGGTACAACATTCGGATGTCTCCGAAAAACAAAATTTGGCAGTACATTATTTTTAAAAGTTTTGTTTTGGTGTCTGATTGGAATAGATCCTCGTGCGCGCGCGCTTGTTATTCGCAGGTTACTTCTATTTGTGAAAATCCATAATACAAATTTTTATATAGTTTCTAAAACTAAAACCTAAAGGTAAATATTTATACCTACATAATGCAATCCCCTAGAGAATGATCTAAGGTTTTCTTGCACACGCTCCCCCTAAATATATATAGCCCCATACTATGAGCTGATAAGGTATTACCGTTCCCCAAGAAATACTACGTGGGAGAGAAAGGTAGGACACGACGAGAAATCTGTGGTAAAGTAAATGAGACAGTTAAATGGTTAATATATGAGCGTTGCCCTGTCGTTGTTTTCTGCCAAGATTCTTTCCCAGGAATACTAATCTGGCCGTGACTACTAAAACCTACTGCGTACGTACAGGTAGACTATTATGGCCGTAAAGGTAGTAATCGTAGCAGTCGAGTCAAATGACTAGTGACAATTCCCAGTCTCAACATTGCTCTCTTACTTACCGAATAACACTACAGAATCAGTCTGCGAAAGCCAGCAGGGAAAGTGCTTAGAGAATACCTACACGTACACTACATCTCTACATGCATAATGTAACATTAAGTATCTATATATAAGTAGTATATAGCTCTCATCATCCTATACTACTGTTTATACATCCTTCTTGTATAAAAAGAAGTGTTACATGTGTATACTGATGATAGTAGAGGCAACAATGGGGAAAACTGTGCGCACCAAACACACTCCAACAGCATCAGGTCCCATTTCCACTAATAATTCCCTATTACTGGTATGGTTTGCCTACTTGAATGATAGTCAACCAAGTGACACGACAATTAACATAGGACATTGTACATTTTATTATAGATAGTATTATAATATAATACGCTGGCTGGCTGAGTGTACCATTATACCTATAATTATAAAGATACAGTACGATCTGTGTGTGGAACAATCGTTGAGGATATAGAGAGTGGAGGGAATAGGGTATTAGTTGTCGCTGTGACTAGTGACTGCATAGAGAGACACAGAGCCTGGCTAATGGTTGGCGAATGGAGAATGTTGCTACACATATCTAGTATCTGCTGATCGTATGTTATGTAGGTGGGTGCTTGTCTGTTCTGTGTATCAAATTTGTCTTTTTACTACCCTTGAATAGGTGACTAACTTTTCCCTGCAAAAGTTCCGTATCAATGCATACAGGGTGACAAAAGAAAGTGGAAAGAGATTTTTTGCTTTTATATGGCTTTTCTTCCGCTGGATAAAAGATGTTGGCATCGAACATTATGAATTTATTTGTACTGTATACAATAAAAAAGACTGGGAATAATTTTCCATTGAAAAACTGATTGCAACGAAGCACCCTTGGTGCATTAAATATTATTGGGCTACAAAAAATATTAAACAATATCAACTGCTGGCAAAGTGTGACCGTTGCTTTATTCACCCTGTACATGCAAGACCGAAGTACTTTTGCAGCAGTGTTTCTGTGACTGCAACAAGGGAAAGTACAATCACCTAGTACA
>JABASC010002334.1:0-18083 GCA_019776185.1 Plutomurus gul | reverse complement strand
ATTAATTAGACAAGTGATCATTTGTAAATATTCTACATGGAATTTGGTGTTTAAATATTTTATATTATCTATGTATTTTAGCTATGTATTTTAGCGAACCTGCCACCAGTTCGGGTCATCTTGGCTAATCACATGCAAAACGTCTCCTTTGCCAAACGCAATTCCTAACTCTCGACAAGGAACGTATATATCGTCTTCAGGATCGTAGTCAAAGTGTGCTCGAACATGAATCTGAAAAAGATAACAAAATCTTATGCTCATTTGCTAAAATTACGTAACACACATTGGAGTCAAGAAAAATATTATGAATGGACATCATGTATCTGTCAGTATCCTACTTTATTCGGTCTAGGTATTTGATATTTGCATCATTAATCAAAAAGAAAGTATTATTCGTTCAGTGGCCATTATTTACCCAGTTACATTGTATTGCAGGAAACGATACATATTATGTAGTAGCCGTAACATTGATTAATATCTAAACTGTCAAGGGTTTATGAGGTTTTGTTTCATTTGACAAACTGTGTCACAGAAATGACCTCACACAATGCGAAATACGTACAAACGTGCCTTCGCATTACTCTCGTTTGAGAAATGGTACAGAAGACAATACAGCAAGGCCACCTGGTTATGAAAAGAGTGCGGTAATATTAGTAATGATTAGATAGTAGAACAGGAGGAGAATAATACTCACCAAAATCTCTCTTCGTTGAGAAATAGGAGTTGGAGGACTTGGAGAAGGTACAATGAGGAAAGTTAAAGTTCCCGTCATCCGACTTAGGATATCACACACTTCATTCACCGATTTCCCCCGCATTTCCAAACCGTTCACTTCCAATACTTCATCGCCTTCGTGTAAAAGTCCGCTTCTCTCTGCTGCTCCTCCTTTCACTATCCTACCGATTACTACCGCTTCGCCTTCATTGCGAACAGTGGCTCCCTGAAAAATTAAAAACAGTAAATATGAGTCTATAAATAATTTGTCGCAACTTTGCAATAGTTAATCCTAATTGTACTCTTTTATGCACATCACACATGGCCTGAGCGCCAACGGAAAAGCATCATTATTAGTCTCATAATTACTTAGCATCTACAATGTATTTATGTATAGCAATAAATTTGGCTAAGGAGATTATCTTGACATACCAGCGGGTCTTGAGTCTTTTCAATGCGGACAACTTTAATATGGGCATCGGGCTGAGGTTCTGGGACGAAGGCAGGCCGATTGCTTTTCAGCGGAGCAACTTCGTCCACAGACTCGCCTGTTACAAAATAATTACATATTACTGCGTACTACATATATTGCGATTGAGTAATGTTAAGCTTGGTTGTACTGCACTGCGAATTCACATTCGTTCACTGACAAATTTTATAAATATATTCATTTTTTGCATTTTTCTCTTTCTTTACGCTTGCATATTAAGTAAATCATGAATCGCTTACCAATGTTGAGCGGGGATTCAATTGTTAACAAAAGTCTTTCACGCTCCGCGATTTTGTCATGGGCGTATAAAACTCCTTCTAGGTCCACTCTGCTCAGCAGGTCTAAAAGCTCGGCTGACTCCGGGACTGAGCAATGTAAAAGGCTTCCCATACACTGTAAAACGGCACAATATGAGTACAACACAACAGTCACTCTAATTGCTTTTTGATATCGAAATGAAAATCTTGGGGCACCTCATCGATGTCGAACCAACTCTACGTAACTATGTACAGTGTAATTTGTATTGTGCAGTTAAACTATTCGATAACCATCACAATTTCAATTAGGAACTACAATGCCAAATTGAAATGCCTCCGTATGTTGTATAGGTACGGCATAGGATGTGAACTTACTCGAAACGGCTGCTCTACAAAATAACGGATGCCACTAACGATGCTTCTAAGCAGACTTTTCTCTGCACCAGTGATGTCACTGTACTATTCACGAACTTCCACCCAATACTCAAAAATAACTTGTACCGTATCCAAAAACCAAAGCATGCCACTTCCATTGGAATTGTCCTTCTCGAACCTGTTACATTGTGCGTACGTATGTAGTACTTGTGTACGTTAAACCATACGTAAACACGTGAATCTTCACATTTGCGTACTCTTACTAAAAAAAGCTACTAAAAAGTATTACGTCTCAAGTTTCGTGTGTTCGTTGGTGCCCTTGTGAATTGATTGTGTGAATGAAGCGTTTCGCTGTTCTCAATTTAGCGTACATAGTCTACAACAATCATTAGCTACTTACTATACTGAAGTCAATATGCTGTATATAATGCAGACACTGAAATGGCAATGGCAGGACGGTAAAGATCACGCTGTAATCCCTAAATTTATCTTTCCTGCACACGTCAAACACGATATAGAGACAAAGTGAGCAGACATATATTATTGTAAGAGAGCTTTCAGTGAAACTGTCAGTAAATTTCAGTATGGTTCACTAGTGTTACTTTGTGCAGAGAGAAGATGATGGCGCTACATTGGAATCTTGATATCGTTACCTGTGAGATGTTGAATTACTACATATGAACATGCACAAGATGCCGAAACATTCTGCACGTAGATAAATTGCCTTGTCTATTACTATATACTACAGCGTGTACGTGAAGCGGAGATTAGATACATCATACTATTATATACGTACTATATATTTCTGATGCATGTACACACTTCCAGAGAGTCTTTCTCTCACACACTCTCTAGAGAGAATAAGTAGGCTCATCATCAAAATGCAGGTCACGTCAAGATTCGAGAGGAAACCACAGGGTCAGGCTGATGGAAGCAATTCAAATGGAAATTGACCCTCTAAGATTTCAGATATGCTTTAAACTCAACAATGAGTGAAATATTGCCCCGTGGTGCATAGCACGTAGTACTAAGAATCCTATCGTCTAGAGTTGGTCATGTTATAATAATGTAATGTTAGCACACACACTTATGTTTATGTGATAACCTAAGCTGAAGAGTAACCTGATGAAATCTACCATTTACCGTAGAACAACAAGTACACTTCACAAACTACACGTCATCTTCCATTATTATTACATGACTATTATACGAAACGTCGTATAGAAAAAGGACGCGTATCTAATTGAAGTCAACAGTCGTACAGTCAACTAGTAGTTTACAATGTAATAGTACCCCAAAGTTAAAAGCATATTTATCACTGTAATAATATCTATATAGTATTTAATAATGATGATGGTAAGGTGCATGCCAACAATCAAAATTAATACTCACTTGACGTACCTCTTGAACAAGCTGATGTGCATGAGTAGAGATAGGTGTAGGGGGAGGATTGAAGCACCACACATCTTGTACTTTGTTATGAACGGCCAGCACTTGCTGAAACTGTAATAAGGAAAGACGTTTTTACTAGTAAAGCCAATAGTGAATCGGTATTTAACCCCGATTAGACTCATTTGCATATAATAACCACATACACAAATAGATTTTGTTTTAATGCTTCGTAGTGTCTGTAAAAATTGGCTTGAGTACGCGTGTTTTACTGTTTAATTAGCGGGCATACCTCTGGAGTTTGCATTAGTGACCCTACGGCTGAAACGGTCTCGTCCAAGTTAAGTCCATTCTTCTTCAGAGCTTGCTGCACCCTTTGTAAACTGGTCACCAAGTCCGTTAATCCTAAAATATAAGAAAATACCCACAATTTAGAGAAATATTTTTCAAGGCACAATGCATTGATTCCGTTTACTTTTTTGGAATCAAGTTACATTTTATGATACTATACTAGGTACAGATTTATTTTTGACATTATTACACAAAACATTCTATTCACCTATTTTTATGCAATAGCACACAATACACACAACCGGACACAAACGAATGCTGCAAACTACATTGGCTAAATTTAAACCAAATTCCTTTGTCTATCCTGACGGAAGATAAGTGGAAAACAACCAGAATCCCTGCAAGCTGCTTTGGTTATGGTGAGCTATCATTCATGTTAGCTTGATTAAAACATCCCTCTCTGCTAAAATCCCTGACTTGACAGTAACAACCACGGTTAAAATTTCCGTAGCACAATGTTTGTTCTCAATCAACTGTTGCCAATCTTGCTTAGCGATTTATATTGAGCCATTAAATTGCGACCGTTTAACGATGGGCTGAAATATAAAATTTCATCTATCAAACATATACTTATTATAGTTAGTAGTGAAGGGAGAGCGACAATGTAGTCACGGAAAGTATTTAAGTCAATATTGTCATAAAGAGACTAGCAAAGCATGCATAAACTGTGATAACTGCAGCGTTTCCAAATTTCCATTAGCCATTCCTCATAAAGTCTCCTACAGATGCATTTATAATGTTGTATTAGAAACACATAGTACTAGTTTGCAAGCGTATGTACATTCCCCACAGTATTATGACAGGATCTCTGTAATAACACCACCACCGTACACCACAACATTAGTAGATTCTCACAAAGTGACAAGGAGATACCACTCCTTGATACCTAGTACCTACGTAAAACTTCGGGGCAAAGAACTCTCTACAGATCACTACAGTAGGGAGAGTATAATATACATATACTCTCCCTACAATCAACAATCCGACTCTCTGTGTAGCAGCCAAATTAACGCTGTCAACGATTGTGCTAGTCTAATTCATTTCTCATTTCACATACTGCGTTCCCAAATAACACCTCTAATTAAATTCTGTCCACTATTTAGAGTTACAATCGGACACAACTAACTAAAACTGCTGCACGTACAGCCAGTCCACTAGGAATAAAATATGTGCCCCACATACTGAAGATATCTTTATTGCGGCACACATGATGAGCAACAAAATTAGTAGAAATTCAACACTAAAAGTAAGCCCCAGGACAATTTTGTGGGCTACAAAGCTGCTCATCTTTTGTACTTAATCAGTATTACGGTATCGTGTATTAGTAGTGGGTAGCTATGGTGAGAGAGCTAGTAAGTAAGGGAAAACCAAACAAGGTATTTTCATTGAGAGGAGAAACGAATGCAATTTAATTATAAAGAAGCAGCAGCAGCACAACACGTCTTTCGAAATCCTTTTTAATTAGCGTTATTTGTGCAACGCAAACTTCTGCAGGCATTCAAAACATCTACAAATATGACTACTTATATGATAGAGAGAGCGAGAGAGAGAGAGAGAGATGTTTTCCTTTACTTCCTTGTTCGTAGGTCTGAGCCGACATTCATCGTCTCTGTGAGTTATATTAAAGAGACACTATGACTTGTTAGAACGTTCCGATGATAACGAGAACTATGTGTACTACTTGGTGAAACATGAGTAATATATTTAGTAAATATTCTTCAGAAGATGCAATGATTGAGTCTCAGGTTGTGTTACGTTGTTTGTACAGATAAATATAAAGGCACTTCATCATTGCAATGCAATACAATGCAGAGAAGAAATACAGTTATCTTGGAATACATATATAGATAGAATGGTAATACTGCATGAATGGTTAAGTGAAGGTATTCATTGCATTCATTCGCAATGCGTACACTTATGGTATGTGTGAATTGGAGAGCCACCAAAATTCTTAAATGAAGACTGCACAAGAAATGGTTAATTGCACTCTCTAACTGAAGTTAAATAAGGCGAAATAGGGTTTGATTAGGCAAAGGGGCATTGCCCAGCGTGCAAATCAACGCCCACACATTGCACTTGATGTAATAAGGTAGAGCAACTTATTTTTCAGTTTATTAGCACTTAACTCCAGGCAGAAAAGAGTAACCATATACAGCAATCTAAATTGGAGAACATCACTCGCCGAGTGGTCCTTCGTCAAAGTTGACGTGCTTGTGAGTGGAGATCTGCACAAGAAACAGTTCAAAGAGCTATTTTCGTGTATAATTTATGTACGTGCAAACGGTAAATGATTAAAATGAATAATTCAGCACGAAAATTAGTATCGGAGGATACATGTGTGAGTGTTTGGCTGGTGGGCTTTGGTTCACGATAATTTCTTGGATGAATAGTTGGTATGCAATCTTGAAGTGGTGCGAAGTGATGTAGAGAAACTTCACACAAAGATCTTCGTGAGATTTAAATTAGAACAACAATAGCTTTGCATTGCAACGGACCGAGGGAGAGGGAGAGAGGCTGCTACTGCAACGTCTCAAGTCTCAACACAAAAGAACGCTCAGAAGATAAAGGAGACTGCAGCAGTCGAGCCTCAACTGTGTGTGTACTTTGATCAAATCAAGAATTTACCAACACCACAGAGTGCGGGTGTTCATTGCAGGACTACAGTACACACTGCGATGCTGCAACTGCTCCTTTTATTGGTTAATTTCGAGTAATAGTAGTTTCTATAGTCGTTATCAAATGGTGAGAGCTCCAGTAAAGACTGTATAAAGCCCCAGAGAGAGAGAGAACAATGGTGAATGCATTCACTGCAGAAAATCACGATTGCAGATCAAATCAAATTAAAACAAAAGAGTTAATTAATGTTAAGGTAATTACACGATCACTTTCAGAGTACGCTCTAGACTACTTTTGATACTGTTCCCCTCCTTCAATCTCTTTGTCAATGTCATTGTCAGGTGGTAAAAAATCGAAAAGCGAATCAACTGCAAAGGGAATTAATTTTCACACAATCGTGTACACAACAAAGCCTACTTAATATTTGTACATTAAGTTTAAATGCTCTTTTGGGAATTTCTTTTGAGCACTGACAGGATTTCTTGTACTTAATATACAGTCTAAGCACACAAAGTAATTAAACGTACAGCGGTTGAGCATTGTCAATATATTATTTGAAAATTAACAATAGGGAGGTGTTCATTAGTGGTTCCCTTTCTTTGCCACTGTATTGAATGCCACTAGCTGTGAAAACCACTCAATTTATTTTCCAGCTGAATTTATCATCTTCATAACTGCAGTTCATTGATGACGGTCATTCATGCAATGCGACATATTTCTACACAGTGCCGTGTAGCATTCATTAGGATCATCTAATTACAAATTTACAGACTCTTTGTATTTATATACTATAATGAATTAAATTACACCATCGTGTTCTGCTGCGGTGCAATTGACAGTAGCACTTAATAGCGATTAAAGACAACACAGCAGTGTGACAAGCCAAGATAAACTCGGAGGAGCCAGCAGAGTTTTGTTTCTGCTGATCTTCGCGTGTCCATGCAAATTACATCCAATCTCTAGGTTTTACTACCGGAATTCTACATAAACATTTACACAAGACCGGCTTTAAAGTAGGTGATTAGTGCATATTTTCTGAGAAAGGAGATTTTTAAGCACTTCTGTACAATTCGCTAATTCGCTCTCTGCGATCGCACCAACATTTCCATAATAGTCACATACAATTTGATAGTGGCATACAGACAGATTATTAGAAGTTGCGTTCAGAATTTTAAATTCATAATCTATACATTACGTACTGTATATAGTTGCCTTAAATACTAAATACATACCCAAGTACATATTTGCTTATATTTTCCATTTGAACGGCAGTGGGTGCAATTATTACCGTGATCTAAAAATAAATGTGATACCATTAGAGTTTGTACTGTCTACGAGACAACAACTCACCCCTCTGTTCACTATATTATTCAAATAGGGACTGAAACGAGAAAATACTCTGTATTGCATACATAATGCATAATAAGAGAGCACGACAAGAATCTCTGGCGTCTTATGCCGACCAAAAATCGTGAGAGCACCCATTAAAATAGACACCTTGCTTACATGTTCTCCTGCTCGCACACACACACTTTATATGCTTTTCTGGCGTCCCCGAACTTAAGTGATCGTGATCATCATCATTACACTACTTTTGTCTCATCCTTCTCTATGACTCCGGCATACAATACAATACACCTAAAACTGAGAGTACATAATATTATAGCCCTGTTTCTTGCTCCCAGTCCTTTTTCATGCCACAATCCATTTTCTACAGTCGTGTAGTAGTATTAAGCATTAAGTACACCAGACTGGAGCATTCTACATAATATAGTAGTTCTGATATTTCTCTTACTAAGCCACTTTAAATGGCATTGCTCCCTTGGGTATGTGCGTATGTAGTTAATGTTCCATCTTATCATGTTGCCTTTCTTTGCACACGGAAAAATAAACAATTATTTTTCCTCTGTTCTTAGCAAACAAATGGAGCATTTTTGGGGTTCCCAAGTCCCAAGTGTGCGAATATTTGCTCGAATGCGTTCCTAATAGTTTCGTACACTGAAATCCTGCACACGCCTACCAGACGTAGGAAAATTGCAAACTTTGCAAGTGTAGTGAAATCACATTAAATACTATTAAATCGAGGACGAGGTATTTTTTAATTCACAAAAAATTGTCTTACTGAAACTTCCCACACAATTACTAATAATAGAATAGTGCACATTAATGCAATTTCATTTCTAATGGCATTTGAGTGTGAAATCACATACCTTAAAGTATGCAGTTGATATTGAGCTACATTCTACATTGGTCTGACTTTTTCACGCATTCACGCATCATCGCGTTTTCACTTGCATATTATGCAGATGGTTCTAAAAGTTATCTTTGGGCGTCATTTCGTTCAGTCTAATTTGCAACTTTGCTATGGTTAAGGGATTCATTAAATCTTTGCACTCGCAAACTCTTTTTTCACTTCTCTAATAACTCCTCTGAAAGGTTTGATAGCACCGACACGCTATAATATATCTGAACTCTCACTGTCATCTCATTTCTGGTTTGACTTTGCAATTATATTTGCTAGTATGATATGCATACATAGATTTTTTACTCCACAAATTTACTCACACTGCATAACCATATAAACACGTGCGTTCCACGGGGGTTAAAATTGTACAATTATGCTCGTATGAAATGCCCATACATAAACTTTCGTGTTCGATCTCTGAAAAATCACACATTACTCATGAAGTCATAAATAAAATCACCCTGTGCCTCCTCTCCAACTCTTGTTTCACCTGACGTCAGCCCAGCAAATGCCTTATAAAAAGAGTTGCTGTAAATCTGCGGTGCTGGGAAAAATCATCAATTTCGGCATGCACCGTAGGGAGCCCAGCTTCACATAAACTCGACGGTAGGCATTCTCTAATGGTATTTGAAGGTGCATACTTTGAATGGAATGTTACCGTTATTATTACGAATGATCATGAATACAGAACAGATGTCTGTTCTGAGTATGCTACTGTTATTATTATTATTATGAATCGTATTGATTAAATTCCTTTCTAGGGAGAATGAACTGATTGTGAGTTGAATTTCCTCGAACCGCTTATAATTACGACCACATCTTGACGCTTCAATTAAAGAAATCGGTAATTACAGAAGTTTCGGTATATCAATTTTGTGATTCTAATGATCACATAAAATACCAGACCGACCATTTAATTGCTAACTGTATATATCTGATAAGGCTCTTTTTATTGAGAAATAATAGACCACATAGACACATAATTAACACTTATATTTTTTTGAATCCTCTCGACAGGACAGTTACAGAATGAAATGCATAATTTACAGGAAGCTTATACCAAATCCCGCTTCACGAAACGTCAAACTTCAAACTAAGCATGGATTTATTTACTTCTTGGAATTCAAAGTGTAAGCTAACCGTAGCCTGCCTCTCTAGCAGCAGCAGCTCATTTCGTAGTCATTAAATTACACCACAGCCAAGCATTCCAAAACAAAACCACCTAATCGCCACAACGAACCGTTAGAGTTAAGAAGTTTGCAATCGCCTTTGTCATCAATTGGTGTCAAATCATCTTAGCGCATTTGCACTTTAAATCTATTTGACAATAAACAATGCGTAAATCGTAATGTATGTACATACGTTTGCATTGCAGATACTTTTACAGAGAACTGACACAAGAAATCACGAAGAAAAGAATCAAAGTTCCTTAACTCCAGTGCGGTTGCCTTTCCTTGTTCTCTTGTCTGCTACCCATCTGATTGTGAGTCTCTTTAAATGTAATATGCAATACAAGCATACTCATATTCCTTACATGTACGCAAGAATACATAATACATGTTGTGAACAACCGCAACGGTTCGCGCTCATTTCAATACGAAGAAAAAATCAATTGTTTAATTTTAAGTGTCTCGTTCGCAATCCAAACACGCCTATTGTACACACCAGCATATACAGACATGAGACACATAAGATGTACTGATAACACAGCTTCGGGAAGATGCTGAATGAATGTACCTAGACTATTCAGGCAGAGATTTCATAAGGACCTACTAAATGCTTCTTAATACTACCACAAGACCACGGTAAATATTGAATATACTGTAAAAGACTGACTACTTATCCACAATGTGTGTATTGTACATGCTGGAGAGCCGATTCTTAACGCAACACATACTCGAAAGGAGAAAGAGAAGAATAACACAAAGAAAATGTTAGAGCAACACAATGCAAACCTTTATCATGGTAAGTTGCACAGTCAACCATGTGTATTGAAGAGTCAGATGAACTACGAGCCTGATGAGTTGTAGCAAAAGTCAAAGCCAAACCTTAAACTCTGTTCAACAAAAGAAAAGGACATCGCCCTTCTACCACCGTACAGCTTATGTATGGTGTATGGTGCCGACTTACACACAACAATGCTGTGGTGATCCTGTTGATGCAGAATCCACACAAAACTCAGACAGTGCGAAATCTCAAATCTATTCCATGACCAATTCCTACTACGTCCACATCACAAATGCAATCGTAGTGTTACCGTTCACTTACCCAGTACATATTAGTACAATGGTCAGAGAAACGTTTGGCAAATTGTGTGAATGATAATTTGCGATATTAGCAACAAGATCCTAGTGCCAAATATTAGTAATGCTTATAATTCCAAAATGCATGGATAATCATAATCACCAAGCAAAGAATGAGAATACTGTAGGTGACGAGTACCTACACTTATTTAGATTTAATGCCTTTCGTAATAACCATAATAGAAAAGCATGCATAATAATCTGCATCTGCATGTCTGTAGCCAGGAACACATCTTTAATGATTTCTTACCATGATTAAATTACCAAGAGTTTAAAATCAGGGAATGGGGATAGATAATAAAGGAGATTAAACATGTAAACAGTACAGTAGGCCCAAAGACTTTGCATACCACAGCTGTATACATATTGTTAGCAATTCGATCGTTGTGCGCTATCGTAAATCACTTTTAGTGCTTAGTTCAATTTGAGAAAATGACAAGTAATGTTGGCACTTACAATATTAACGAATGCCATTTAGCATTCTAATGAATGGTGCTTTTGACAATAGAAAACGATTTTTTAAATTTTTTGCGTTTGAAATCAGGGTAAAACAAATTCGTACTAAATTTTTTTTGAAATGTTTATTTCAATCCCTATTTATTTAAATTTCATCCCATTTAACTGAATTAATGACATTCCAGAAATTATATCGAAATACATACGTTTAGTATTCGTAAATACAAAAAAATTAGCTAAAATTTATTTGTCGAGATAGTATTTGTATTTTACCAATAAAGTCATTCAAAGGAGAATTCGCAAACTTGGTATAGTATGTACATAGGTAATCGTGTAATCTCAAACGTGATCGTCAGGACCCGCTGAGGGTCACTTGCCTGACACTTTACTGGGCGCATGTAAATTATCTAGATATTCCGGTCTAGGAACACCGGACAGGCTTAAAATTGGCCATAGTATTTTTATGCGTTGACACTTGTATAGAAACAACTCAAATGTAGTACATATGTATGTATGTGTATCCCAAATACTTTCTTATATAGTATAAATGTACTAGCGTACTCTTTACACGTTTCAGTAAAAATGAACCTCACAACACAGCGGCATTGCAATATATGTATGTACCTAGTAGGAAACTACATACAACAATCTGATTAAAGTATAGTGTCACTCAAAACAGAATCGCAATCAGAAACATCACGTTTAGACAAAATAGTGATATGTACACTTTAGATGCAACGTAGGCATAAAAATCGAACATGCATGCAAAATCAAACGTTTGCGTAAATTGCACATTGCATTTTTGCAATATGCCTAGTTATATGTTTACAACATTCTACATATATGTACATCTCGTCACAATTACAAATAAATACTGTACGAGGTTTCTCAGCAATTTGGTTTCACAAAGTGCAACTGTGTGTGAACATTAAGGTTTTTAATATTTGATCCGCTTTGTCTTGATATGGCAGAAAAAATGTTAAATGTCTGTCTAGCCGCTTTACGATTAATTTTTCACAATAATCCTTCTCGATTTTTCTTTTCATATATTCCCTCAACTTGAGCAGCTTCGCTGTGACTTGTGCATAACGCAATTTGTTTCATTGTATTGCGAACAAGCTCAAATTTCAAAGGTATTTTCAAAAAAATCTAGCCACTCTCTTTTATAACATTTGACATGCTGTCGCTTACCGAGTTTCACATCGAAGAAATGGGAAGCCTTGTACTAGATAGAATCGTATACATAAATACGTAGCCGATGGCCTTGTCAATAGATCGGTAAGCAATAAAAAGGAAATAATGTACAGACTTACCTACATAAGTATACTCTCAGTGGATACAATAATATTTAGGGAGTGACGACTTAATAAAAATTGATTCAGACGCAGAGAAAGACGTTCTTGTGTAGTTGTAGTGGTAAAACACAAGTAAGTAGAGCCGAATGAAATGGTCCATTCGGAGAATTGTGGTAATAGTAGAAGGAATACAGTTGTGACTACTAACACTAACTACTGCCACTACAAGACTACAAACAAAAGAAACTGGACCAGCATGCCAAATCTTGTGCAGACAGCAAAGCGGCAACGACTGCCACGTACAGAAATACGAAATGCAATGGAATCAAGACAATATCTGGATTAGGTACTTCTTGCGATTTTCCTTTTGCAGAAAAGAATCAGCCTTCTAAAACGTGGGAACTTCGCGTACGGCAGATTTGACTGTGTCTGATTATACGATACTACTAGATACATATATGCATAGGTATATATTAGAGAACTTGTATTATTCCATACGTGGTACTAACAGATTGAGGAGGAGAAGTGAATTCTAGACACATTGGTAGATTCTTATATTCACGTTGGTTGCTAGTTTTACAGGGTTTGCTGTGTAGCATGGTATAAAAACTGTTGGCTTAGCTCAAAGGGCTTTGTGCTTACTAAGCTTCGACTAAGCTTATTGACTCGATTTGGCTCAGAACGCTGGATTCTCTCTCCGTTCAGTGTATCTGTATATAGTGAGCCTCATCTGTGAAGTAAAATAGCACAAACCATAGCTGAAGGCGAAACAAAACACACTACACCAGGAAACTGAACTACAACTTTCTTTCGTGCGACTTTTTCATTATATTCAGATTTTGTATTATTTGCATTGCTACAACTCGGATGACTCTAGATTTGTTTCCTTCTCCGTTTGTACTGCACTACTGTACTTTCTCGACTGTACTACAATGCACACACAATGAAACACAGGCACAGTTTGCGCAGAAACGACATTCTCTTCTTTGCAGGTACCCATTCATTCACGAGTGAACCTCATATAACTACTACCAAGAGTCCTCAACAGAAGAACCAAGGCGAAAAGTAACGTCGGGAAAGGCATTGTGTGTAACTAGCAATCGTCGCAAAAAGTCTTCCGCCAAACAAAGTTAGAAATTGTAAATTTTATCTTTGATGATTGTTTCAAAAGACATCCCTATCGTCTCGGTGGTTTCATGTTCTCTTCGTTCATTGCATACATGTGGAAGTATTATTATTACGACAGTGCGCTATCTACTCTACAAGGTCTCAAGTGCATTGTTGCCCGCAATAGCAGTGAAACTTCCCTCAGTATAATAAAGATAGATTTTTTATTGATGGGTTTGGCTACAATAGAGACGAGATTGTTTTTATTGTACGGTTTTGTAACTTGAATGTAAACAAGAGATTTTCAAGTATTTCTTTTTCAAATTTTCTTAACGAGAACTTGAAGAATCTAGTTTAAATCCAATAATCCCAACAATGTAGCTCAACAAAAAAGATTCCCAATAATAACTCAGATGTTTGTACTTACAATGTACAAATTGGATGCATTTAAGACGAGCACTAGGTAATATATTGCTTCGTTGTGGAATGTATCTTCTGGAATGTATCGAAATTCATGCGCTAAGCTTAACTTGCAGACACTTTGTATAAATTGATATAAGGTTATATTGAGACATGAATCTAAATGATTTGAAGACGTCTACCCACAAGCAAACTGATAGCACATCTTAATCCTGATAATCAATCAGTTCCACTGCTCAAAGCATTTTCTAGTAATTACTTTAGACTTGGGTAATAAACTTTCTTTCAATTAAAAACTAATATATGTTATATTAGCTGTCTATAAGATAAGTCGCTTTATCAATTTCCTATGATCGAATACTTTAATATTTACATTACTGTGTTTAATTTGAGCCATCTGGAGTTGAGGCTGCCTGCCAGCAACATTGGGTGAATGACTGAATGAGGTAAGAGCGAATCAAAAAGATGGATTGCATCTTTAATTAGATGCTACCTACAGCGAAGTTTAATATTTGCTACGTTATTATTATCTATTACATCTTCTCATATAATACAAGTCTAATAGGAAAAGGGGACTAGTCACTCGGTGATTGATATCTTATTTGACTTGCAATATAGACTGTACTATGGCGTTACTGAAAGACATGGTCCGTAGGTAGACTTGGTACACTTCCATGTATTTACTAATTTAGTATACTTGGACTTTTACGTCATTAATTAAATTCCATACAATGACTGAATTAAAAGCTAATTCATATTGACCACAAACCGTATCCGATGCTGGAAATGTGAAAACGGAAAGACCTACTTGAGAAAAGTGATATTGATGTACATACGAGTGTTTTCATTTTGAAGTATATTCGTCTTAATAACCATGTGCACATGAGGGAAGAGAAAACACTGAAAAGCACTATGAAACCATTACAACGTGTATAGGCATGAAGGCAAAGAAAGGGTTGAGAACGGAATGAGATGGGGACAAGACAAATCCCATAGAGGAGTGAGCCTTGCGGCTAAGAAATTGGTTTCGGTTTGGTCAGGTTGACTTTTTATCAGGCGAGCACAAGACAAGACAAGCCTTGGCCACTTTCCTAACAAAAACACATCTCGTCTCACGCAACCATTCCATTCTACATATATGCATGCATAATAACATGATCCGAGGTTCATTCTAATCCCATCCACTACTATTCCTTGCAGCAGCAGCAGTGCCTATATATCTACGTGGGCTGATAGTCTATTACATCCAGATAGTAGTTTCAGCAGCCTCGCCTGCCCAGACAAGGCCAAGTACAGCCTCCAGCATCTTCCAGTTTCTTGGCCATCTTTCTTTCGAGCTTACACGAACATTATGTAAAGTACCTATACGTGTTATTTACCCGCGCTCCTTAATGTCATAAATTTTTTATACACTTATCTCTGCTCTCTCTCCCTCGCACGAATTAAGCTTGGTTGAAAAATTTCCCCGAAATATAACGATGCAATTCTCAATCCTAAAAATTATGCCAACAGAACGAAATGTATCACAAATTACTATATGACCTCATACAACTTACCAATTCCTATGAACAATCGACTGCTCAGCAATAGCATGCATTAAACCAGAAGATGAATAAGCTTGCGAAGTGAAAAGCAAACGTTTCTAAGAGTGGATTTCCATACCGTGTTTGTTTACTGTAGTACCGTATTTGTTATAGCGAAAGTTAGAGAAACATATTTCAGTACCTACAACACGGTACATAGTTCTACATCAAAGTTTGTATGCTTAAAGTTTGTCGTAATTTCAGCAGATTGCCGGTAACGACGTAATTTTCCAATTTAATCAGAATCCAGTACTTATCACGGATTGCTGCTACGTATGTACATTAGCAGTTCTTATATTAAACTCTCTCAATCAACGTCCAAAGCTTCTTGCCCGAGGACTCCGCTCTACGTAATAATAAATGTCTACGGTGTGTGGTTGCCTTCGTATTTCAGTAGTCAGCTTCCACTTGATTCTTGGTTTAGCAAATGTTTGCATGTTAATCAATCTCGATTCTCTCTATACTCTCTAAATTGACATTGAGCAAATCAGATCAGAGTACATCGCTCCATCTTTGGCTATGACTTTATAGACCCGCTTTACTTTTCGCTACTCACAACCAGTGTTAATGAGCTTACTAAGTAATATTATTTTGCAAAGAGAGTCCAACTTTAACTACTAGTGGGAATTACTAAATATCTAATCGTCTCCGGCTAAGTGGTCGGCGACTTACTGTCACTAATACATTTCAAGAGATGAATCGATTTTTACTGCAATGTACCAGAGACGATTTGGATAGCACCAATTTTTATCCTTATCGCATACGCGCACAATTATCTTCATTTATAGCTTAATATCACTTCAAATGAAACACCATAATTAAAATAGAGATGACTATTACGTCAGCAAAAGAAATGGTCTTCTACAGATTAAAATTGCTACTTGAATGCCGATGTAAAAAGCAACGTCAACGCAAAGGTGATTTTTTCATGATATTCCTTTCCTTTAGAGAAGATAATTGCTCTCGAGTCTGTTCTCTTTGTATATCATACACCAAATTGCAATTACAACATAGTTTCATGGCAAAACGGTGCAGGAAAGCAATTAAGATAATTTTATTCGTTCGTGGAAGCCCGGAGTGGTGGCTGGCGTATTCGTATTTACTTTGTGGAGACGTAATCAAATGATTCACATCATTTAAGCACTAAAGGCTCATTTTCTCATTTAGGCATCCCTCCACATACTTGCATAGAATTAGCCTCTATCCAGCGTACAAGTAAAAAAAGAACCTTACAGCTTGAGTAAAACATTACGGATTTTACATTTCCCTCGGTCTTCCCAGCTCATTTTCATTTGAAAAACATTTCAAATATATAAAACAGCTTTCAATATTTTACTTTGGAAGCGTTCGCAATTTAAGACGCCCACGGTCTTCCCATTTATTTCCGCCTTTAATCACGCAAAACCAATTTGTAAATTTTTTATTGGCTGTTCCAGTATTTCACTTAGAGAGGATATACAACAAAGCAAACTAAACGTTCCCGATTGAAACACTTAATTTAATTTCCGTTTCCTTTTCACTACCACCACCAACTCACTGCTGTGTAGTTTACGTAGGAATCCTCCGCGAATTTCTTTCCTCCCGTTTCGACACACTTATCAGTCGAGCCAACGAAAGTAAGCAAATCGGCTCCACGCCAGTAGCTTTTAACGGCTGCAGCTAAATCGACGATAATCTAGTCATGAAAAAGTGTGACCCTATGTCACATTAAATTCATTGGGTCAATGTTCCGTGAAAGTTAAAGTGGTTTTGCATTCCATCTAGACGTTTCTTTTACATTGTTTTTCATTATCCGCATTCACACAGTAGAGTGTAATCACACTGCACAGACATAGAAATCGGCTTCAAAACGATCATTTTCAGTTCTCTTTCCCATTTCGCCTGGCCATTTGTTACTCTTGAATTCGCATAGGGATTGTCTCAAAAATGTTTGTTTCCTAAACGAAAAGGAGCCTATTTGTAGTGCTCGTGACGCGAAAGGAAGCATTATCAGGCCTTATATGCTACTTCTAGCTATTATTATCGTAATAGGAAAGCACTGTTACGCTATTATATAATATTATTTTGTATTTTTCCTTCGTGACAATATTTTTTGTCCATTATTATTTTGCAGTAGCAAAAACAACCGAGCAGAATTGTCTGAGTGTACACAACATGCACAGCTGTTGATAACTAAGTGTCACATTGGCCTCTCGTTACTATAAAAAGAAATTCGCCCAAAAATATCCTTATATACATATAAAATTGGCGTGAGAGGTACTTTTGTGTTTTGAGTGTATTGTGCAAAAGAAACAGAAAAATGGAGAGCATTATTGCTAAGTGCTGTGAACCATTAAGCTAACCCACAGTTCTTTACATAGAAAGTGTACTAACGCAGAAAATTCATTTTTTACATTCTTCTATTCATTTCTCAGCCGGATATTCTAAGGGTTATACCCTAATCCAGCAATCTGAAGTAAGTTAGATATAAGCGATTTTTTCG
>JABASC010002333.1:0-18088 GCA_019776185.1 Plutomurus gul | reverse complement strand
GTCAGATATTGCATCCATTGTTTCTTTGAATTGTCAATAGAGTCTAGACATTAAGGTTCCTTCAGGTTATTTATGCCAGGTTACATATAGGAAGAAAACTGAAATGCTCACATACGTAAATATACCTACCTACTATGTAGTGTTAGATTTGTTGAAAGTGGGAAGACGAATTCTTCCGTGTAAGGGTATCTACCACCTATACATTCACACACAATTCAAACATACCTTCACATTCAGCGTCGTCCTTTAGCCGTAGTGTTTGTCCTTTCTGTCGTCCTTTGACTTTTGATCTCGCACGCTCGTATCATCTCTGTATTTTATTTTCGTGCATAAAATTCTATCGCGTCTGCAGTCACACAGTCACACAGTAAAATGGTGCAAACATTCTAAATGCATGTACTACATACATTTGTTTATACATTTGGTGTATACCACATAAAGTATGATCAACATGAAATCCTGTTTTACCCAGTTTGCCTATCGGAATAAGCGGAAGATTTAGACAAGGCTCTCGATGGTTAACAAAGGTATACACAATACTAGAAAACGCTTCTCTAAATATTTTCCATTCATTCCCACTTCCTTTGACTTGGATTGACCGAATGTCAGTTTTGTTGCGTAGTAGTAGTAGTGTCCAAATGTGTTTTTCTAGTTTCTTTGTCAGTTATGATTTCGTAATACGTAAACGTACCAAATTCGGCCGTGCTATTATGAGTTGACATTCTTATCTCCTACTCTACCCTTTTACTATGTATCTCTCCGGTCATAAAACATTCCATAGTCCTTTCTGTGCTGTTTGTTGTGTACAAATTGAAATTTTCATTGTAAACTTGTTTGGCCACAGTAAAGTATGAGGAAAGAAGTGGGCGAAGGAATATTTGACTTTTCCCATGTTTAATTTAATTTCCTTTTATCTGACCAGAGTACTCGTGGAGAATCTAATCATAGAAACCTGAATGGTGGTCGTATATTTTACAAAGTATAATTGGCAAAGTGAGGAAGTAAATGAAGGTGATTTGGTTGCACGAAAGTGAGGAACTAACCGTAAAAAGGACTGTTAAAATGCATGAGACTGATAGAAACAGATCGTAAATGTACAGAAGGCCGAGTAAATATCGGCCATCTAGTTTCTCGTGTGATCAAAATGAAAATGGGAGGAAATTGGGTAAAATCCTTTTCTCAGGCGGCCAGTAGACAAACACACGACCGAGAAACTCTCACGGAGTAGAAATGAAAGGAAACTTTAAAGAATTGCTCATAGACGGACGTCTAACGCAACTTGTAGTATGGTGTGTATACTGGTACTTTTGTTTATCTGAAGAAGTGGGAGGAAAATACGTAACTACTCGTATATTGCTACCGACTTGGTGTTTACTACTGTGTTTCTTGTAGTCTATAATATCCTTAATGTAAAATGGGAGGAAATAGCGCCTGTAATGTACTATAATGTAATTACATTAAGGTCGAGCCAAGTCATGCCTTGCTAGAAGAACAAGAAGGTAAATGAAAATGAAATGAGCTGATTGAGTCATTAGTATGCAGAGCACAGTTCAATTATGTTCCTCTTTAATTCACGAATTTCTTCGTCGTAGAAATGAAGCGGGACTTGACTTCACCTTTGTTATATTTTTACTGCATTGCTCTCCGTAATGTTACGTCGTGCTAACTAACACCCTCAAATTATCATGTGCAAGAGCAGGTTGAAAAATCGCACGCAGAAAAATGTGAGTCTAAATATCTATAATATGAGCTTAATGGGATTTCCAGTGCTTTTTGGCACGAAAAAAACATTTCAGGGGGAACGTAAAACGAAGTGTTGTCGTCCATTTCCTTCCTTTCATAACTGCAGTGTTCCCTGTGTCACATTTCCATTTCGTCCATTAAGATATAAATCAACGCCTTGAGTATAAATCGGTTTTATCTGTGAGGGGGAATTACTTCAGTAAATAGTCTGTCTAACATTAATGTTGTATGCATAAAGGGGATTATAGAATGTAAATGTACACAATAATAGCTACCACATTAAAGGTAGGACATAATATACTGTAGTATTCAGAGTGAACTTATTCTGTATTATGGTATTCCTCACACCACACAACCTGATATTAATAGCACTTTCACCTTTTCCTTTGCTAACCCGACACGTACTATCTGTAAATCTGTGTAGCACGAACGAACTTGCCACTCCTCGTATCACACTGTATATTTGTAAATTTGTAGTACCAGTGTATCACTATCACTACAATCATTCTAATTGGAAGGACAAATGAATAGCTTTCGTTTAGATTACTTTGCTCTGTTATTATTCTTATTGTTATGAGGAAGGTGCATTCAGTCAGGTCAGGTATACAAATGTACTTTAGTACAAGAAATCCTTCGAAGCGAATTATTTAGTTTAGCTGACTCAGTGTGGAATCAGCGATCTAAATCTTTTCTTTGTCTGAAAAGTAAATGAGAGAAATTTGTATGGAAAGAAATGAGAGCGATGTGATGTGAGAATTTGATGATATACTTACTCTGGAGGTTCTACCCACATCAAACTGGAGAAGGAGAGCCAGATACTCCGTAGTACTCTTAAGCTAAGTTTTATTTCATTCTATTCAATGGTTCTTGTCAACGTATTCTCTATACTGTGGCTCACAATGAGTTCAGAGTGGCTGAATGTAAATTGTATGTAGGTGAAGTTCTTAAGTATACAGATATATGGGTGGTGGTGGTGGTGAGGCCAGGGAAAACTCTCGGGTAAAAGGATAATGCATCATTTGACACGAACACTTCATCACGTTCACTTAGAACTGTAATGCCAGACCAGACCACGCTCTCACACTTTTGGGATACATACAATTCTGTGTGAATCCACTGTGTGGTTTTGTCTCTTTTTGAAATACACTATCCCACCTCCACTCTGTAGACTTTCCCTTCCCCCTCAGTTTTTAGTTCTCTCTCTTTCTCTCTCTCTCTGTGTCTGCCACCCAAATTTCTTTGATCTCTGATTCCCTTACATAACATCACATCTCACGAGTGTTTATATAAGCTTGAGCTCATTAGTGTATAAACATAGAAATATCTGATACTCCATAAATTTGTATATCCCATATGTGCTAAAGTACAATGCAAAACGAACTATATACATTTGTAAGTTTGTAGGCATGCATACATTCTACTAGGAAATAGTTGAAGTGTGGATGCACACATTTTTCCAGAGGCAGTAATTTTAAAAATGTAGAATTCGATACACGGTACGATGGCTTTATTGTGTATAAATGTTTTTGTATCACGAAACTTTCTTTCAGGTCGTCCTTGCACACTCTTATCAACTGAAACGAATATTTACTTTATACGTTAGTACACATGTACTTAGAACTTGTGAAGTATTCCTTCAATATCGATTGCATTAGATGTTCGTACAATATTTGAAAGAGTACAGAACAGACATTGAAAGCCTTTCTGTGTGTGATTTTTGTGTCTACACAGTGAAACTCTATGTTGACATGATTATCACGGAACGAATCGTTATATGAAACTTTAATAATATTGTGCTTATTAGTTTTCACTGTAAGACGGTGTACTGTGCTCATCGTATAGTTTTATGTGAAATGTGATAAGTATATGAAATTAAGTTGTGGCAACGAGTATGTCTGACTATTTATTTGTTCATGTTTTATACATGATTTGTTTTAGGAGAGAGAATCAAGTTGGTCTTGATTGCGTTCCCTTCGTTTCTCTTTCCTCATTCATGTCTGTTAACTAGTAACCATCATATTAAAAAGCTCATATTCTATCGCGCATTGTATAAAGTCTGAAAAAGGAAAAACTTGATCATTACCCACGTACTTGTATATACGGGGAATAGGAGAAGAAGAGGGTTACTAGTTTGAGCAGTCTGGAATTATTTCCCTGCGTCGTGTTTGCCTTTCTTAGTTACATGTACATATATACTGTGAGACAGAAGAAGTGAAGAGCCTTGGCGTAGGAGAAAGTTTCAAAGATAGTTTACAACCACTAGTGGTGGCTGCCGAGCACAGTATATTAAGAGAGATTTACCTATGTCTAAAAATAGAGTAGAATGCTCACCTTGCTGCTGCTACTGCACGAGACGAAAGAAACGCCCCACATCAGAGTAAAAAGGATAAGGAACTTCATTTTCTCTCTCATTTTGTGTCTGGGAAGTCCAGTGAGGGGAGGAGCTCCTGTCTTCTTGTCTCTCCACCTGAGATGTGAAAATAGAGTCTCTGTGATTAAATCAACATATTATGAATTTGTGGCTGAGAGTTGAGTCAAGTTAAATTGAGTTCCACTTCACTTCAATTAACACTTACTTACAGTAGACTGTTCTTGTATAATTTTTTGCTTAACTTTCCCTCATTTCTCCTTCTTTGCTTTTCTTTTTGCGAATGAAAAGTTTTCCTCAAGACAAACAAAAGCCAAGTTAAATGTATGTATATTATCCTAACTAACATTAGCGAGAAAATATGGAAATGGAAACTTTTCACTTCTTCCTATCTTGTACTGCTCTTCTCTGAGAAGTTTTGAGTTTCACGATATATAAAGTGGCTTGGTGGTGGTGGTGGTGGTGAGTCGCTGTCGACGGCATGGTCATGTATTTAGTAGTAAAGTATTAAGTCAACTAAAAGGGCTATTCTTAAACCATTATTATTAGAATGTCTTTATCTCTATAAAGGCAAGATGAGAGTGAAGCTGCACAGTCTCCCCGTTCGTCGCTGCTCTCGTCATATAACGAGAGAAAGGGGGAAACGCTTAATGAGAAAAGTAGAGGGGAAATCAACGAGTGCCGAGCAGAGGAAAAAAAAGAGCCATTTAGGAACAGGAAATCGTGAACTAAGCCAAGTGTAAAAAATGTAAATGAGTGTAATTCGCTCGAGCTTGTGGATTTGCTTCGTAACGCTTATATGGCCCATAAGACTTAAGGAGTCTGATGCGAATGAGTTTAATTTAACTTTACGTTACGTTGCCTCCACATCCACTCTCACTCACCACTTCAGATGCTAACTTTGCAATAGAAACCAAATGAAACCAAACCAAACCGTATGAAAGAACAAAAAGCATGAAGCCATAAGGAGGCAAGGTTTCAGGTTGAATCACCAATTTATGTATACTACAGATAGCAAAGTCATGTCATAAACATCTTACTAGCAGGTACACACACCGTATACCCACCACTTCCCACTTTCATTAACCATTTGTACACCACACTCAGACTGTATATTCGTGTGGACGTCTCTACTTCACCAATCATTTAGATACGACCGCAATCTATACAATTTTAATATACAAAAACGTAAATTTTACCTGCTGCTTTTGTCAATGTAACGGAGTAACGGAACACAAGGTAAGCCAAACACCGTAGGGCTGCGTGTGTTTGTGAAGGTAAAAGGTAATTTTTGTTCTAAAAAATTATTGCACATTTCTCATTCACTCACTTCTGTTTTATTTGCTATTCCCTTTTGTAATACAGTGGGACTAAACTTTGAAGTGAACAGCTAAAAGAAACACAACAAAGTGGAAGGAGCGTTCATTAGTGTAGAGCCAGTTTCGTTATTTGCTCACCGTTGCGTTGGTGCAGTAATTTTAGTAGTCAGCCAAATATTGGTTTACTAAATGAGAAAAATGTTTACACACGGTACGGCTTTTACTCATCGTACGTGTATCATTGCATCAGTAACTAAAACTATGCTCCATTTCAATAAATATTTTAGTGAGCAAATGCTGGCAAGCAAATCCCACCGCGTATTTCATTGGTTTCATGTTCACTTAAGGTGTACAAAGCGTGCATTGTAATTATTCCCAATCGGAATCAATGTAGTTTAACTAATTCCTCGTAATGAACCAATTGGAAGTGCACAGAGAAAGGCAGTGAGTGGAGAGTCAGTTTGTGTTCAACACACGTGTCATTAAAGTTAATTACATGCAGAGCGAGTTCCATTTTAGTGGCTGGAATTAGAATAACGTTATTTATATTGTTACACTGTTTGATTATATGTACTGTTATGTAGATTGCTCTGATCTCAAGAGCATGTAGTATTTGTATGTATTCTGTCAATTTAATGACGCCGAAATATGTAGATACATAGGGACTAGAGGAGAGAGAGAGAGAGAGAATTCGTCTAGATTTGTGAAATTAATTCTGCACGATGGCTCGTCTCTCCAGCATTCGCTCCTCGATCTGCATTTATGCACATATGCTTCTGTGTATAGCCAATTAGGAGAGTTGAAGTTGAGCCGCTGGATCCTAACACAGCCTCAGCAGAAAGTGAGAACGCTGCATGTAGTGTAAATAGAGAATCCCCAAGAGACAGTGTGCAGAATGGAAAACGCCGCACACACAGTCAATATAAAATAATGCAATGCGATAACATAAAATACCACAAGAACATGAGGCACTGAAGAGAAGAGAGCTCGCCATCTACTACACACTACGTAGCAATTCAATGTGTTACGTAGGCTCACATTATGTATAACAAATTTAAGACTTTAGTCCAAATAATGTGAGTACTTTCCATCACAAGACGCATACGAATTTCTCCATAAGTGTACACATCGGATGCCATTGTATAGTACATGGTTTGATCTAGACCGAGCCTACTAACTATATAACAGACACAGAATAGAAAGTAAAATGTGAGTGGAAGACTGTGTGACAGTGAAATAGACTATAGTCAGATAAGTGTGATGCAATGTATTTGCGTTTATAACGTTGTATAGTAGGTGAGATAGTCACTTATTTCGTCTTTCCTGATTTCTAAATATATATTTGTCCTCTGTTTTGCTGGGCTACGTTTTCTGTTCTGTATTTTGGACTAAGGTTCGCTGCGAATGGAAAATATAATTGACTTTTCGCGGAGTAAAAGTGTTCTTTCTCTTGCTCTGCTTTTGGAGAGTGCAGCATAGTGGTAGAGACAGGGCGAACGGCGTATTTATTGGAGTGTAGTGTGTAAGTAGTGTAAGTAGAAGAGAGGAGCGAGAGGCAGACTTGGAGACTAGACTAGAGTCTCTCTCGAGTGGGTCGAAGGAACACGGTGCAGAGCAAGAACAGAGTTTAGACAAGTTTATATATGCATTCATAGATATCTACTTATATTTACAAATATATACGGGGACGAAGAATGGGCGCGCAGGAGACTAAAACGTAGTGGTGCAGTGTATGTACAGTAAATCGGATCGGATCCAATGTGACATCCCCCTTTTATTCATGAGTGCAATTTTCCTCATGCGGGTGCGACGTGGTTTGCATCGAATTACATTATACACACCGCACCAAACCAAACCGAATCCATCCAAACGAAGGAGAGACACAGAGAAATTTCCTTCCTTTTGTTCTTCGTTTTGGAGTCTGGTTGGATTTTAGGGGCTTGTCTTCACATACGCGCGCTTTCCGTGAATTAAAACAGACAGAGAGGCCAAAGGATAATTTATCTCTAAATTCAACTAAACGAATGAAAATTACATGTATAGACAAACAAAGTTCCTAATCTAATATTATATCATGTCTACCCATTTTCCAGAGCGTACAAGACTTTCTTTTTCATCTTGGTTTGTTTGGCGGCGGACCGGGTTGACGATTTCATCTTCACCCACCACCACCAGCAGAACACAACTAATGTCCAGATCCAAGCCGATTGCCTGTGCTACGCTGTCAAATGTTGTGCAAGCCTCTTGTCTATTCAATTGAATTGAATACGATTCAATTCTCAAACTTATTGTTAGTACCACACTACACTTTGTTGTGAAATAAGAAACACATAGTTTACACGAGATTTACGAGGCACGCAATGCAATATGCTGCTCGTATAATCAACGGATGGAAAACTAAAGGAAAGTAAGCAACGGCTGTCATCCCGTACTTATTCCAGCCATGCAACACTATTTATTATCCCGTACTTTCATAATGTGTGAAATAGAGCAGAGACCGAGCTAGGAATTTGAAAATCGATTTAATTTTCTTCCGGGAGGATATTTCACCAAAAAATCGAAATTCCGCCATCGCATTGGAAAGTTGTAGACACCCTTGCAATTGATAAATGAATTTCCTTCCATGATATTTGTAAATAAATAATCCACTTGGATACATGGTATCATTATTTTGCGTAATAGTTATGAATTGTAAAAGCTTTGACCTCGTATCGGCCAACTAAACGGAATGGAATGGCTAATGACTGACGTAAGTCGTTCCATTAGTAAAATATCATTTACAATTTGATTTTGACAGGTCAGATTAACATCTAATCTAGCAATTAATAGATTTTAGAAAAAAAAAATCCTGTTTGGGAAATCTGTACCTATCATGCACTCCGTTTAAACTAGTTTGGGTTCAGCAAACCATTTATGATTAGAGCAACTGTTCATGGCATTGCATGTAATAATGCCATTCTTCAGGAAAATCCAACCACGTCGAGCCACCCACGAAACGAACCGCATTCGGAATGAAACATAGCAAAGGCGTTGTCCATGTTATGTTCCATCCTGCTTCATTACGTTGTCAACTGAATTGTTTCGAATTTTATTTGCACATTTTCACTGTTGTCAGACTTTTACTACGTGTCGGAATGACTGAGTGGATTTGTGGGGCTCGGCCATTTCATGCACTACTTCCACACTGTATGCCCCGCGCCATATGTTATGTGTACTCCTCTCTCGTAACACAGCAATCACTTCTCGTCGTGTAATGTTAATGTTCAGTACACGTAACGAAGTAAAACATAGGTGATATGATTTGGCTTGACTCAACAATTATTTATAGCTGTTATTGTTCGAGATAATTGAAATTAATTTAAAATAAGAGTAACGTGAAAGCAGTTCCCTTCAAGTGAGTAATGTGCTATGCTGCTGTGGCTGCTGGTCCCCCAATATTATCAAACAATGTAATGAATGGTGTTTCGAAATTCGAAATTTATTTTCTAATGTGTTTGTTGATAGTTCTGAATAGGGTAGAATTGTAAATTACCCTTCAGGCCGGATTAGTATTCGCATGCACCGGAGAAAGTAGCAGCACGGTACAACCAGTCATTCTAAACTAATAACTTCTCCCCTCCTTCAGTAAATGCAGGCTAAGAGTGAACTGTTGTCGAGCTTATTGTCATTTACCCGTGGACATGCCTACATAATCCATGGCTGCAGCAATATTTTATAATTGCATACGTGAGCAACGTACACCAATAGTGCTATAGATACTTTAATATTGCAAATGTTCTTTTGAGAACGGGTAGGTTTTAGGAGCGTGATTTTATTTTGTGTGACTGTGATACAAACTATAGCAGAGAGAAAGAGAGAGAGAGAGGAAAAACCCTGTACATTATGCATGGGCTTGTATATTAGATAGTCTTTTTCATCTTTTCGAGTTTTTCTGGAAAAGAGAAAGAGTTGTTCCGTAATAGAAATGGAGAAAACTAACTGCTGAATGAAATGAGTACACGTTCTTGAAGCTAAGTGGAAGAGGACTGGGAGAATTTATGTGTATTACTTGCATCGAACATTAGATTATTACACTCCCGTCGACTTTACATTTTCCATCTTACATCTTTTGCTCGCTGTGCACTTGCATCTTTTACCACGAAGGGCAATATGCGCTATAAAGTGCACAAACGCATGTATATAAAGTAGTCTAAACTTGAGTTTCCCCCCTTTTCATCCCTGAGGTATTAAAAATTACTTGTTGTAGGAAACGAGTGCCTGCTAGAGCTAAGTCATGCACTCGTAAAATGCATCCAACTCATTATTACAGGAGAGTTGAGGAGAGCGGGGCATTATAACGAAGGCTTGTGTGGTTGCAGTTTCTTGCCTTCCGCACTTGGGACTACTATGTATATCTAGCGCATTTCTGTTAAATCTAGTAGAACCATACATAGTAGAATACACATGTGTTATGTTCTAACTTCTGTTTACAATACAATGTACAGTCAATGTAAATCCATATCTAGAAACAATGCTGCTTTTTAGTGGGTACAGCAATTTTCTGTTAATTAGGTTGGTACATATAAACGAAACATTCAGTTACACATTTTGAAGTGCATTTATCTAATTAAACAAGAGTTGTATTTATAATTAACGTGCCATAGTTTGTCAAAAAGGATACCTCTAGGTGACTGAATCTAGTCAATAATGAATGTGCCGATTGGTTACATAGAAATATAGAGGAAATATTTATATTCACAGCGGCGTCTTGATGGAACATATGTGTACGTACAACAACAAATTAAACTTGCAATTTTTCAAACACTTTTACAAGACGGAGAACCGTTAATTGGTGATCCAATTCTAAGCACATTTCAAACAGTAAGTTGTGAATCGAAGGGCATCCAAAAGGGCATACAATTTTCCACCGGTGACATCAGATAGATGACATGGTACACATTTTTGTTAGTGAATTTAGTATTCCGCAGTGCACGAATATTTTGTGTATTTTGAAAACACGAAAGAATTAGCTATGCTGACTACCATGTACACTTGAATATGATTATGGACAGCTACTCAATACTTACGACTACTGCATAGAAAACAGCACGTAATAATAATGTCACAAAAATTGTCTACACTTGGAACCAGTGAATTTCCTCACTTTCACCACATGCGAAGGGTATTACCAGTTTGCACTACTTTCACTACATGGCGTACGTGACTCACTATATGTTGGCTTGAGTTCGAGTGCAGTGTGTATACAAGTTATCATGAGAGTGAGGTGAGTGAGTGTTTAAAGAGAAAAGACTCTTACACTAGTCAAGTGGATATTTGTAGGTTTGTCTGCACTTGCATGCAATAAATAATCATCAAGTTGAAAATGAAAAGACAGACAGAGAGAGTGAGAGAGTAGAGAGAGAATGCTAGTCGGATTAATACAAGCTTGTTAAGTATATCTAGCACTTAGAACGCTCATATTTGTTGTGAGTTGTGCTCCTTCGGTAATACCTATGTAGGTAACATAATATGTAGTTTTGCGAGTGCAATCTCATGTAATATAATGTAGCACAACATCATGCCTTCTAACCTCACAACACACATACTATTGATACTTTCACCTACATAGTTCTCATCCACTTGGAGGTAACTAAGCACGGACACTTATTTTTAGTGGGAACACAGTTACTCGAACATCCTCACTTTACTGTCGTACACAATACGAATACTAACAGATACTAATACACCGTGTCAAGACACAGAAACCACCAGAGCAGCTACTGAAAGGCCGTCCACGACATTCTTAACGAAACAGCACCAGTAAAATAAATAATGCATTGCAATCATCAACGCCGTCATACAACATCATATCAAATGTATGTGCTCCCGTGTAAAATGACATTTAGGAAGGTACCACCATGCATTCATCCACCAAAGTTTCGCATACACGAGAATTACATGTCATGTTTTTCCTACATTAGTCCCACCGTTCAGTAACAGCCAATAGTAGTAGTTCAGCTCGGAATATATGCATGCACAGAAAACACCTCCCATGACGCCCGATCAAAATTATAGTAAACTATAAGATTCTCGTAAGAAACAATTTATTATGGTGCGGTAACAAGCATATGTTGTGTGCTTTAAGTGGAGTTAAGTGAGTTGTATTATGCTTTGTTGTGTTAAGCTGCCTGGACTTGCCTTCACTACATACACTACCTATACTGCAGCAGCATGTACTGATCCTCTGTACGATGTGAGAAAATAAGGAAGGAAGCTAAAGTCCAGGAAGGAAAGCAAAGGACGTGAAGGAAAGGAAGAAAGCATTGGGTACAGAGTACAGAGAGAGAAAGAGAGAGAGAGAATAGGAGAGAGAACATCTACAAAAGGATAAGAAAAGTAAACCGAACTCAGTGACTAGAGGAGTGAGTGAGCTAAGCTAACTGCTTACTGTAAACAGAGGAATAGAGAAGGGAAAGGAGAGAGAGAAAGAGAGGATATAAATCGATCGATAAATTGGCATGCTTTCCTTAAACTCCCTTTGTAAACTGAAGCATTGTATTCGGGCACACGTCGTATATGTTCTACTACAACAAATATAAGACTGAGTACCTATATCTCCAGAGTTAGTAGTACGTACCTTCCGTTTGCGGAACGGTAAGTATCCCATCGTCGTCGCTTCGACTGGGCATTCACTACTATGAGTCACATCACATGATACGACACCGTGCAACATAACAACCAGAGCAGAGGAAAAAAGACAAAATTCCCAACCTCCTGAACTAACGACACGTCTAGCAATGGTATGTTTTATAGTGGATACTTGCCTGCTAGCATAGAAGCGTGGTAGAAGAAAAGTAGGAAAAAAATTGAGGGAAAGCGTAGAGAAGGAATCAACTGGACGGCGAACATAACGCGGATACGACAAGTGGCGCAACATTTTCGCCGTCGTGGCTGTGGGCAGTGAAAAGGTTGGACTTGAACAGTCACAAATAAGAACTATCTCCCTTGCTGTAGATGCACATATTTTATTTGCATGTGCATATCTTTACAGTGTGCAGTGGCCGTGCGCTCGTGCGTGTCTTGTCTTCACTAGTGTGCTGTAATTTAGGAAATTAGAACTTCCACATGCTTGTGACTGTAGATTAGCTTGCTGAAACTCTCTTTCTTTCTCTCTCTCTCTCTCTCTCTCGGGTATTCACTTTCTCTATTCTATTATTAGTATTAATCTCTTTTGCTTTTCGTTTGACTCATTTTCTGAAAATGCAGTGTACAGAGTAAGAAAAGATAACTGTGTGTGTAGGCAATGAATGGGAGACTTTTGAATAGTAAGACCTTATCAGTGGAAATAGTATTTAATGTTCTACCAAGAGAGATTGATTGTAGTTGTGGCACTTTGTACACTGTTGAGTACAAAGGCTTAGAATGTGTATTATATTATGTAAGAATGGGTAAAGTTTGCTTGGTCTAAAAACGATAACATCGATCCCCGTCGTCATTTCAATGCCAATGTCAAGGGAAAACAACAAATACTATACATTGTGTTGGCAAAGGTGGCTCTCTAGTTATTATTGTTACAGATGATTATTAGCGTTTCACCCATTCAAAGGATTTACAAAAGAGACTTACTGAAAAGGAGCGAATTGGCCGGTCTCACTGTCGGATTAGTATACACGAGTTGATCCAAAAACAGAGAATAGGAAATTAGTAACACCGACACGTTCTCCGTACACTTTCTGCTCGAAATCCGCCTGGAGCATTCACAATGCAATAGAACAATGGTTGCAGAACGATTACAGGATTTCGCTAGCCTCTGGGAATTATGTGTAGAACTTTTATTTTCACATAAGCCAGTTTACAATGAATATTAAGTAAGTACAGTACAACAAACTCGGGTTGTTATTTTTAGTACTAGAGTGTTAAAACTGTCTCACTATTTGATCAACTGAATACGAATATCAAAAGTTGATTTTCAGCGGGCTTTCAGCACTCGAAAATTTCGTTTCAAATTTCACAAGTTTTGCACAAGAGTAATTAAATATCAGTTTTTCACCAAAATAATTCTTTGTTGACAAGGCTGACACAGGCAGGCTGACTCTCTGACGTTTATTTGTTTGTCGACAACTGAATTTAAATGAAAATCAGTGTGCGCGGCAAAAACGAACACGTTGTTTATCAGTTGGTGTTTATCTCACAATAATCCGATCAGTTGTATGTTTTTTACAGAATGGAATCATCTATCTGTATATATAAGAAACTTTCTGCAATAAAACTCAAGTCTCGATAAGTCAAACGAGTTGACAGAAGTCAAGCCAAAAGCTATTTGTCGCTAGGCCCAACAACCAAATCCAACGCAATATATAAATGTGATGCAGTCGTGTGGCCGAGCTCACAATAGTAGAAAGGGTCTGGTAATTAGCGTAGCCTTCTTCACCACCTATCTACTATTGTGTTATGTGTGTAGCCGATGAAATGCAACCAGACAGATCCGGACAAGACAAAACGACTGTAAGTAAGTTAGTGAAGGAAGAACGATAGAATGACAGCGAGACAGAGAGACAGAGTTGAGAGAGGAGAGAGAGAGAGAAGAATTACCGCGTTGCTTTCTCTGCTGGGAGTGTGTGATGAGTGTCGAGCGAAAGACTGAGTGAGGGAGACGAAGTCGATGTGGAAACCCTAGACAAAGCAAAGCTCAGCAGTATAGTTTCCCAAGTGAAGGAAATTCCATAAGGATAGAACCCCACCAACTTCAGTTCAGTTCAGTTCACGTTGTCAGTCCTGTGTACTGTGTAGTAGAGAGTGGGCTCTAAGAGAGTTGACGGTATAACCGAATGGGACAGGACACGCATGCCCACTTGTGCTTTTCACTCTGAACAGAACTTACTAACTGAACAAGTCTTTAGCTTTTTCTTTTCTTACCTTCACTTTAAGTCCGTTGCTTTGTTCCTTTCTTGGTGGGCTGTTGGCTGGCTGGCTCACTGTGCTCCCTCACCTCAACTTGTTCCCAAGTCTCTTCTCTGTATGCGATGATGACATTGACGCTGTGGACGTTGCGAAACCGTTAGTCATTTCTGCTTGATTGTTCTGTTCTGTTGTGCTGACTGTTCGGGGCAAAATCAACACACATTATGAATGTTAATAGAGGAAATATTAATTTTCGTTGTGTAAACATAACGTGTACTCCTAGTATTAATATAGTCTGTATGGAAGACAGTCGGCTGGAGAGAGTCGGCCTAGAAGCTGGGTAATTTGCCGTGGCTAAATGAGTGCGTTTCGGTTAGACAAATGAATAAATAAATTATCTCCCTTCACGCTTAGAAGAATGCTGCGTGGTTGGACGATCTAATTATTAAATTACTGCAGCAGTTCAGCATAGTAGCGGTTCGTACTTTCTCCTACTGTGACTCTATTCTACTGCTATTTGTGTTCTATCTCTTCTAGTGGGTATGCTGAATCGAGGAAAACTTTTAACTGTCGTGTCAGTACAAGGAAGTGCAGTTGTAGCTTGGTTTTTCAGTATAAGTATGTGACAGTTGCTGTGAAATGAAATTATAAGGGGTAAAACTTCATACAATTCGTGATTAAATATATTAGCTAGGGAAGAATGTGTGAAATGAGGACCAAATTCAGGAAAGCTGCAAGATTGGCTACATTTCAGTCGAATAGAGCTCTGGGAGAGTTTTGTTGCCAATTAGATTTCGTATTATGTGCACCAGTGGCTCAATTGGAGCATCATCATTGTTATTGAAACTACGAGAAAAAATCAAAGTGACTCAAATTACGGACGATGTCATTATTTCAATCTGAGAGTAACTAACAATGAGGAGAAGAGAAGAGCGAGAGAGATAGGAAATCTTTCTTTTGGGAAAAGACGCGCGGAGACTCCTTGACTGAGTGAGTCAAGAAGTCTCCAAGTGATCCAAGTCGAGATAGAATTACTAGAAGGAAGGACTAGAGAAACATTAGAAGAGTAAAGTGAGTGAGTGAGTGAGTAACAGTAAGAGAGAAGAAGAATGGCACAATTAGCCTCGTAAAAATAAAATCAAGACGAATGGCTGTATGACAGAAAGTTGGCAAGACAAGGAAAAAGCCGTAAGTCGAATGAAAGGAAAAGCTGAGGAGGCTGCACGGGGAGAAGAGAGAAATGAGCCCATTAGAGATTTCCATTTGGACCCAAGTGTGGAAAATTAAAGCGTAAAGTCGAGCTGAAACTGTCTCTGAATACTAATCGTGATTCCTTGTGCATACTCTCTGTATAAATATATCGAAAGAAGTGAAAGCGAAATCCCCGTTTACGGCTTCCTCTTTGAATCACAAAGAAATTATTTTTCCTTTAGAATCTCGGTGAAATTTCTTGTTTACTCCATCTTCACTGAATGAGCCAGCAGCCCAGCTTACTGAGGTAGCTCGCTAAATATTTCTGTGTGTACATTTTTGTACCGCCATGGCTGTACGTAATTTGTATTTCTGAACAGAAAGGTATATTCAATTCAGGACTGTGCTCGCCCAGAGAGATCGAGAGAGAAAGAGAGTGAAGGCGATGGATTCTTTTGCACAGTCAACTGAAATGGTAAGCTGAGGGAAAAGGCTCTTTTCTCTTCGCGGCTAAACAAGTTGAAACGTGAAGCTGAGGAGAAGAGACTTGAAGACTCGACTCACACAGCTCTCCTCCTCTTCCCTTTTTACCAAGAATATGGAATATCTGAACAGAAGTGAACGTCTTCCCTTTCTTTTCCTTAGAATTTAGCTTCGCTCCTTTCTCCTGGCCGAGTTGGCTGGATTTCTGATTTATTACGAAAGAAAGTTTACTATGACTTTCTCCAAGTCACAGCGCTTGCCCTTTATAACCTTCTTAACTACATTGAGCCTCTTGGATGACTTACGCACTCAAAGTGCAGAACACCAACATAGTAAACTGTAGTGCACTGTACGGTACACACCACACACTATTGGTGTGTCACGGTTGTCCTGTCTGTCCCTAGTCTACCATGGGCTTTCACTTTCTCTCTCTTATTATTGTGGACGCTATGTGTAACACCTAAGAGAATACCCTCGGAATACGAATGTTCTCACAGATATTCGCAGTAGAAGAATCCTTGAACTCTATGCCCTCCTATCTACATATACATACTACATGCTACACATTCATGGAAGCACAACAAAGCTTTCTCCCTCTGCTTGCGTTTTGTTTGCACACTTAGTCGCTTAGAACAAAAGCTTGTAATTAGGAATGAGAAGAGACAAAATACTCAGAGCATAGAGAAACTGTCTTCACAGATGATTAATATTTCGTGAATGAGTCGTACATCGTGCTTATTCTACTCCATTGTAGTTAGCTAAAAGCTGTAAATCCAGCCCTCTCTAATTGAAAATCTAAATTAACTAAAATTAACTACTCAGTAACAATTCAGATAAGAAAACGGTTTACATACTGCATTTCACCAAAATATGTTAATTCCTTCCCCATTGTTAGCATCATCCATATTCTCATTGCTAATCTAGGATATTTTACTGTGGTTGACTATATAATGTCATTGAGAATAATAATATTTTCTTGTGCTTTATATGTACGAGTCACAGTCAGATGCACTAATAGGCAACTACTATCATTGTGACATTGTCACAAGCAGGATAACAAACAGAAATCCCATACAGGAGAAAGCCTTGAAATGACTTGGCGAAATTACCAACACGAAACCATAACCCACAATCTCTTTTCCCTACGTTCTCTGTATATAGGTTAGTGTCTGCAGACAAAAAGTGAGATTAGTTTCCTTGCATTACGATGAATACAAATTCATAAGAATGGCATTTAAGCACATGTGTACATATGCATAGTGGGATATACAAGGATGCATTTGGAATGACATCTGGGGAAAGTGCTCGTGTAGTGAACGCCAGTGTCATAAACTATTGAGAGCGACGTGATCTGATCCTAAAGTCCCATTAGTTGTCAAAAGAACCACCTTCACACTTATCCTATTATTCATCAAGGAAACAAAAATGAATATGACTAACGAGCCTTCCACTCCCTGTTAAGCTTATGCTTTAATATTCATCTTGTCTTGAAATGGAAAGGGATAAACAAAATATACGCATATGACTCTGGCATTATGACATGTAGCCGCTGTTTAATGGCGACAGTTATTTACAGTATCCTTCTATTCTAACAGATGGATATAACAACATATGTATCACATGAGAAAACGAAATACTTTTTACTTTGTATGCATAATATAATGTATACACAATACCTATTATCAAGTATGCATTATGTCTGTGCAGTTTGTATTTTTTTGCACGTTATGCATATGCAACCGGGGAGCAGTAGAATTTTTTCCCTGGTTCACTTTGGATTTTGATGTAATTTATAGGGAGATAAAGTTTAGCTGACAACTACGACCCAAATTTTTCTTCATCCTGATTTTCAAGCTTATGTAAAATACATAATTTCAAGACACGCAAAATGAGCCAGGGAATTAAAGTGCTAGGATATTTTACGAATTCAATTTCAATCTAAAGTTAATCTGTTTCTTTTTCTACTCTAGAGATAAGACAGTTGCGTTCTGCTACAAATGTGCTGCTAAATTCAAATAGAAATTGCGGATTTGCATTAAAGGAAGAAAGGATTAAGGATGAAGATCACTGTGAGATTTCTGCATTGTAATTTTTGCTGACTCGT
>JABASC010002332.1:0-18090 GCA_019776185.1 Plutomurus gul | reverse complement strand
ATTTCGAAATATTTTCATTTCATTTCATTTCATTTTTTTTCGGTAAATGAAATGAAATGAAATGGAATGAAATGAAATGAAATGAAAATTTCATTTATAAATGAAATGGTCCGATCACTAGTAGCACCGTATGTACTCCTTGGCGCTTTTGTTACACTACTTAGGCCATCACACAATATTATCGCTTATAACTTATAGTCTATGATGCATGATGAGGTCTAATTCTAAGTTGTTCGCGAATAACTGCGTTACTCTTCTTCTGATGATGAACACTAAACCGACTCTGACTGTTGTGTGCGTCTTTTACGTTTTGATCTATTATTATGTACAGGAACTTTTCTTACAGTATGCACTTTTGTATTAAATTGGTGTACATGTGTAATCGTGATGGTTAAGAAAGTGCCACTCCATATTTTATATTATATACCTTGTGCATTGTGCACTAACTAAAACATAACAGCAGGGTACGAACTCAAAATAGAAGTGAGAGAACGTAAACGTCAACCGTATATACAATATATACGTGTTACAATATAATGTACAGTATGTGAAAATAAAGATCGACAGTAGCTCAGCTTCCACGGTTAACGCTGTAAAATCGAGACAACAAATACATAAATATAAAATGGTGTACATGCCGACAAAAAAACAAATGTGTGAAAACTTGCTTCCCAAATGGAACTTCGGCATTCTTGTAACAGAGTAGTGAAGTTTACCGCAATTGTTTTAGCCTTTTGTACAAAACAATGCGTATACCTCAATGCAGTATACGCGTACAATTAGTCCCAGTGTATTGATACCTATGTGCTGTAACGACCATGTCGAACATATCTCCCTTGTTCTTTGGTATACTGTACATATCGTACATATTTAGCATGGAAGATAGTAGCAGTGATCAGTTATTGATGATGATGATGGATTCTGTCGTCACCTGCCACTTTTACTAGACTTGCACTTCCTATTCTACTAAATACTGCAAATATTTACATACACATGACACATACATTAGTGTAGGTAGGGCATACTCATATTAATCTAATTGTAATGTTGTTGTCGTTCGTTAGTAATATTTTTATACACAATGTATGAATGTACCACTGTACCCGTACATGCCTCACTGCATACATGCTCTCTTGGAACAAACTGGACTTTTCAATAACTTTTACTCCTCTGACAAACGCACTTAACCTTTCCACGACGACGTTGTTTCTTCCTACCGGAAATCGGCTAATCTCGTAACGCAACTAATAAACTGCTTGCAACAAGTTTAAAGCCACATCAACACGCAAAAGGTCAAGTTTAGTATATAAAGTTGATGAATTGGTAAATAATGAGAAATAATGTCTTGGTCTTTGTCTTCGCCGTTACCGCATTAATTTAACGTGGATAGTACATTAAGAACTACTACAAAATGCAAATACCATAAAAACGGAGCAGCGTTCAACGGATAGACACACACATTACGATGTAAACAAAAACTTTGATAAAATCAATCGATATAATGTGTGTGTATAGGCAATGGCTTGTCTTCCACGTAATTTAATGCATGTGCATATTATGTACATCTACAACATTAAACACTGCATAGGTAGCATACTACATGTATGTATGTTGCAGTAAAGTACTTAGTACTATGCTTAAAGCTTTATGTGTATAAGTGCATCAAACGACGGAAGCAAGAGCCAACAGACAAGAATTTTATCGTGGTACTGGTATTGACATTGAAGTTCAACGCACAGGTGTATTTTTACATTTTCACATAATACATGTACCAGATTCCAGCGATTGTCATACACAGTCACATAAATAATATATTGTAACGTGTCCCGGTATACTAAACTTGATCATATATGTAGGTATAGAATAACACAACACAAGTTACACAAGTTGTATCATCTCAATCAGCAATTTCCATAAAATACGACGAATCAGCTTGTTCGTCTATACAAATCTTTGGTTATTATTGTTAGTAGTTTCATTTTCTACAGCATTTCAGATAGCGTCTAATACAACTCTGAATTTCGTGATCATTGCAATTTATCATTTGAAGCAATAATAGCAATCGAAAGCAAAGCACACAGATAACCATTATTGTCAGAAACGATTTCATAAAATATTCAAATAATCATGCCATGTGTTTGTGAATGTGAACAGGTCTATTATGGTAGTGGAGATCAACAGTGATTGCCATTTTGTCTTTCTTCAGTTTATTCGTTCGTTAGACTCACAGTAATCACAATTTCACTATTGACTCTATAATATTGAGCTAAATTAACTACCAGCTACTACACATAGCGTAACTTATTGCAGTCAAGTGAGTCAAGTCGTCCTGCTGCTGCACATTTATATGTATGGGAGAGTGCTGTCGGATGGTAAAAGCTGTCGATTGGAAATTCGAGATTATTTCAAGTAATCTTAGCTACTTTTCCCTGAAATTTTTAATTTAAACACTCACATTGTCAACATACAATTGTAAACGAAATATTATTAACATCCGTGTTACGCTGAAGTTTAAAAAAATAAAAGGGTGATTTTGGAGACCAAAATTACTCCAAAGTAAATTTTCATTGGTCTACAAAACCTTTATTTTTAGCCGTTCCTGCAACCCTGGAGAGGTAAGAATTTTTTGACACATTGTACAAGTATCAAAGATTGATGTTAGATATTAGTTGAAACGCAAATATACCTTAGCTCCTGGGGAAGTTGAATCAAATATAAAAAGTCAGGGTGCTGTCGGTTGTCAAATATAAGCATGCTGTCGGTTGGAAGTAAGTAAATTGGTAATAATGCATGAGTTTTAAATATTTATATTAATTATAGATACTCGAAAAACAACACTTGGAGTAAATATTGACAAATTAAGCAAAGCTGCAGATGAGTTTTAAAAGGGAGGAGCGCTTTTAGTGTTGAAAAAGACAAAGTATTTATTCCAAATCCTACACTTCATCGATTATGGCGATATCAACATCAACATTTTTCCGACAGCCTCCGACGGTCGGTTACATTACTCTTAACAGAGTATTCAATGAGGAACAAGAGCTTATTTTGAAAAATATGGGTCAGTAGGGGCAACCGGAGTCATTTTATTTTATTTCCAAACGATAGCACTGGTGCAAAAGCATTGGCAAAAAAAGTGCTTTTAAATAAAATGTTGTCACGACCGCAGTTTAACACAATAATATCTAACATTAATTAATTTGTACCTAAGAACCTGATGAATACAATATACAAAATAAAATAACATGAAATCTTTCAGATGAATTATTAAAATTATTTAAACGCGAAACCTTTCATTCGACAGCACTCTCCCCTACTCATGTACATATAAATGTAAAACACAAAAAGAATATCACATCTATCTGCTATAGCTAAGACCAATGGACGAAATTGAACATGCATCTATGTACTTTACAGTAGCACACGATATATATTTAATACATTAATACATACCTCGAATGAGGAGATGAAGAATGATAGAATTATTTATTGGATGAAACATCTCATTCCATTTAATGCAAAAGTGAGAGTCAAAAGACCAACAAACGTACACACAGGTAAACTTAAGTATTGTCACTAGCAGTAGGCTTAGGCTAGTAGTAGACATCTACTATCTACCAACGGCCCATGTCCACCGTATCCACCATTATACTGTTACAGCAGCATAGGCAATAATGAGCATAGGCAGGCAGCAATGGCAATGTACGCTTGCACAGTGCAGTGTAGAGATTTTTTAGTTTTTTATACTGTGCATGGTAAAAGATTCGTTGATAGATAGTTATAGTAGTGGTAGTTATAGTAAGCTCTCATCATCACACAGCCAGTCCTTTTCCACGGCATGTGCACATTTCCCTTTTCCACTAAATATTTGTCCATTTGTTTCTAGGTCTTGCGTGCATATAGAGATGCAACAGAAGGTCGTCCCCGATTTCACTTGTTCATCATCACACACACAGTCATAATATATAGTAAGTAGGTAGGTAATCATCTAATGTGCACACAACCATCCACACAGCCACCACGATATATAACTGCCACTGCCACTACCTACACTCATTGTCAGCTGGCTCTAAACCTACGTGCAATATCATGTATAATAAATATATACAAATACTGCTCTCATGCACATACACAACACACACGGTTGACGGTGCACCTTAATCATTTACTTGCATTTACATCCCATCGTCATCATGAACCTTTTACAATGAACGAGAGTACATACTAAAATGATGTTTACGACGTTGACTAACAAACAATCCGTCTACCTGCTTCTGCGTATTCATAAAAACAAAAACTGAACCAACCCCAGATACATTTTAATTTAATCAATAGTTTCAGTTATTTTTTAATATGTGCTTCTATACGAACGAACGAACGAACTAGACTGGATTACATGTGTGTGTTTTAGAAGAACTAGACTTATAGCACTAATTCATTGTGGGCGCAGCAGAATGAATGCATTTTACGAACGATAAACCTTTTTGGTATCTACTTACTTACTAGTACATATTTATCTAAAATATACCACACGCGGTACACCCAAACAGTTTTTACGCTACCTATGCGCTTAGGAAGAATCCCTAGCAAATTTAAAGTCGATATGATGATAAGTAAGTGAAGGAAAAATGTGTGAATAAGTAGACGAGAGGAGAAAAAAATCTATACACACACCTTTACGTCGAGGACGGGCCGTGGGTCGGAGCTGATGTTCTTGTCTGATGGATTCCATCAGGCTTTCTATAGGGTCTAGGGAACGTTGTGGTGGTGGGGCCAAGACTCTGTCTGCAGCCTTTTTCAACGGCGGCCTTGACCGGATGAACTCTAAGATGATGGCATGAGCGTCTTTCTTAATGCGTCTTGGTAACGACCCATCCACCATCACTTTGTTCAATTTATAACGACGAGATCGAATATCATCCATCAGAATTTCATAAGGTGTCAACTCGTACTCAATGGGTGCACCCCTGCTGCAATTGTGGTACGAGGAGTCAACTTTCTTTAATTTCACACCATCTCTTAGTTCTCGAATCACTTGCACCCATAACCGGGCCCAGTCCGCCAAATGAAGTTTTCCTAGATCTGGATCGTGTTCAAGAAGCAAAGCGTGAGATAGGCCGGTTGAGGAACTGCCACCGTCGCGATCGTGGGTGCCTTGAGAAACTTTTTGTAAGAACTGTGATAACTCCAATGCCTCGGCCACAAGAGCACGACAAACTGCTTTGTAATGTGAGTCAGCCGCGGCTGTGGTCTGGTTACTAGTATTTCCACCCCCGCCGAGTCCATTCTGTATGCTGTTACTACTGTTTGAACTGAGTCCGTTGCAATTCCCATGATGTCCTCCTCCTCCACCTCCAGACGATGATGAAGTTTGTAATCGTTCTATACATTCATTTAAAACACAGTCAAAATTAAACCCTCGTGTCCCAGTTCGGTCATCGTCACTGTCCCCAGAGTCCCTTTCGATACCCTCGTCGTCCGTTTCCGGACGCTCTCCACATTCGTCTGCGGAACACATTTGATCTAGTAGGGACTCGAGGGATTTGCTCAATGTGCGCTCCTCGTCCTCCTGAAGTCCAAAATCCAACGCTTTAAATACGACTAGTGATAACTTTGAAATTATCTTGGATTCACATGAACACTTCGTTCGGGAGCTGACGCCATGGCCATGATCCTTTCGTTGTGGATTATTGTTGGGAGACGAAAGGAACGTGTCTTTATGAACATGACCGTCACGATGAATCCACAGTTGCTCCGTTTGGTTCACAAGGTAGCACAGCTTTCTTTCTGATCGGTCATTAAGGATGTTTTGACCCGTTTTGGCACATTGATAGCATAATGCCCACGCATGTTCCTCACTAATTGGAGCACTGAACGATTCCAAAATACTTTGTAACGTAAGGCAACCTTTTGTGTCTAACTCACACTTTGGTGTCATTACATTCGATCGCATTGCTCGACTTTTTGCTTTAAAAGAACTTGCCATGGTCATGAAGGCTTTTCACTTTAGTAGGATTTAACTTTTCACGCCAACACATCCAGCAAAACATTTGCTTTTAATTATAATATTGGAGAATTACACGGATATGGAAGATGGAACATCATCTGCTGTCTTTCGCACTGCTCCTTTTTGATTGCCCTGCTTGCTGTTAAACAAAATTAAATGGATTAGTTTATTAAGTAGCATAATTAATATTTTCTGTTTGTGTACATGTGTGATTACATGTACATACGCTCACCTAGACACAGATGAATAAATTGATAAACAAAAAGACATGCATTTTCACACTTAATTTTTGTTGTCTGTTGTTCTATAGTAATTGGAAAGTAAATTAAAACAAAATGACCATTAAAGTTTTTGCATAAACTTTGCACTATTGTTATGTACTAAAATGTACATGAAATGAAATGTGAATATTACATAACCAATGTCATGAAAACAGCAAAAATTATCGAGCTTGGTTAGTTGCTATGCAAATTGAAAGAAATTAGAAAGAATTGTCAGAAACTTGTGCAAGTGTTATCATGTTCTCCACATACCAGAACATTTTGACGGTTTGTTCGTGGAACCGTATCAATTCTGTCGTATCACTCTTTCAGCGTAAAAATAATGACCACTTTTACACACACACAAACATTCGTTTTCGTACACAATGACTCCCTACTCGGATTATTGCTTCGAGCTAGTTAGATGTGAGTTTATGCGTCAGAGTATTCGGTGTTTGATAAAAAGCCGGAAAATACAGTCACCTTGAGCGAGCGTAATTATGTTGTGCATTAATGTACAGTATCACGACATCACTGCTACTGCTTTACTGTACAACGTATTGTCAAAGTGACAAAATTTACATTCTGTATTAGTAGCATTTTGCTGAACCCGCTTTGCTAATTAAGTTAAACAACGTAACTTAATATGGAATACGACGATAGCTAAGGACCAAACGACCATTAATTAGCATTCAGCAATATTTTTAGCGTTTTCCTAATGAAAATGGTTAATGTAAAAACTAGAACCTATTTACCTATTGTGAATTTAAAAATCGTGCATGTAGATATTCTATCTAATTCTATTTATAAAAATTGTCCTTATAATGATAACGACCATGGGCTAGGATTCCAAATATGGACATTTTAAAAAAAACATTTCCAAAATGACATCTCCGAGTCTCGTAAATGTTACCAATTTCAACCACATTGGGGGATGCACATTTTATTCTACCATATAGAGATTTTGTGCAGTCTATGTACATATCTGTATAATAACAAGTAACCAGCCAACAGCCTATAGCTTTACACACGAATACATTGTATATGTATGTGTAACATTTTCTCATTTGTACATGCATGAATTTTAATCTAACTGCTGAATATAAATGCATCATTTTAAAATATTAAACTCGTTAGTTAGTTATTTGAAAGTTTGTCGAGTTTATTTTATGTATTAAGGTTACAAGACTGTTGAGGTTAAATCATGATTGGTAAATAGTTTACAATTAATAAATTTTGTGATAGAAATTGCTTATTGCTTTTTTACCTACCTGGTGTAGAAATTAACGATTTTATTTTTATCCTGCTGAGTGCTGGGCTGGTGCAGACTACACATATATAAGACAGGTGCACAACAAAACGACAGTTACGTTACAGTTCGCTGTGTGAAGTTGAAAAGTTTTCGATTCGTCACGGTCACAGTTGCAAGATGTTTTTGTACGTACACAATACGTATTTTCTTGATTTTCAAAAATGTCGATTTCGAATATTTACACTTTTAGCTTTCCGATTTTTCTAATCAACAGTTAACGATGAGGACTGGCGAATTATAAAAAAGAATTAATGATTTAAGAGTGAAGTCAATAATAGTTTTAGTCCAAATATCTTCTCTCGCTCAACTGCTGCAGCATTATGTGGCATACGTCCTTTCATTCTCTGTGTGTGCTCCTCGTCTGTAGCGTAGCCCACATCCCTTTCCCCCTATTGTTCGTTCGTGTACACAAAAAATCTCTATGTTCAATCAGTGCAATGTATAACACTGTGCTCTGGCTAGAGAGCCAGAGCACATTTCCGTACACTCTTGGACAAAAAATGGAATTTTATGTATTATTAACGTACACCACACATACTGGAAAATCTAAATGATTCATGATTCATGAACCATAATGTAGGTGTTTGACTCGTTAATATTTGTATACACAAATATTTTACTGTAAGACCTTCTGTAAAATTAGTCATGCACACATCGCTATGTTACATCACCTTAAGTATAGATTTTTTAATATCATTCCTATACCGCATGCATACAGGCATCCAATTAATTTCCTTTGTGTACGTAATTTAACTGTGTGCTAAGTCGGGTAGGCTAAAAGAGTTTTATGAAACAGTTAAAATAACTTTCATGTTATGAATAACGATGTTTGCGTCGAATACACTTTAACTGACCACTGTAATATGCGTAAAGCTGTAATCAATTAGCAGATGTTAATTCCATAGTCCCGTATAAGTGAAGGGTTGATATGACTCTATACCTGAACCTATGATTGGTTTTGGACTTTGATGTGTTCAGAGCCAAACAAACTGATATAATATAATATACATATATTATGTTCTCGTCTTCATATTTCAAATGCATTTTACTGCTACCGTATTAATGATACGGTTGTAATGCAATATTAGAGGACAGTACGTAGAGACCCAGGAGTCCGGATAGGCAGGTAACGCTTAAAGTGGGAAAATGAAGTGGGAATTTCCCACTTTTTCCACAAGTGGGAAGGAAATTTCAGTGAACTTTTTAACCCTGCATGTAAGAGACTTACTTAAAAGTTCCTTACAAGCAGGGTTAGAATTTATACATTAAACATGACACATGCAGTGAGCTGATTTTGAGCACTAAACTAAGTATATTTTAACTTTTTTGGTGCTGATTTTTTATGTTTTTTTCAAAACTCTAAAAATTAAGGTGCATTGAGCCTGAGCTATTGATGCTACCTACAACTCCAATTCTGAGGAAATAATACTTAATTTTTGGGCTTTAGGCGCATAATAACACTTATTTTAGTTTTGTTTATGCTGTTCCGAGCTTTTGTTTCTGTCATATGTAGTTCCAAAAGCTCGGAAAAGGGTTTAGCTGGGATGAAGTGAGGGGAAGGGGAGCTACAAATTATGGAAAGAAATCGAAATGTCTGAAAACTACATCTGAATATAAGTGTGGAACATTTTCCCACGAAAAAGTACTTTACTAAGCGTCGTTTTTGCGGAAAGTTGTGGAACAGAAATTATGACCCTTCAAAAGTCACGACAGGTCAATTTTAAATGTGCTTAATTGTCCCTTTTGGTCTTGATCCCTCGATGGCGCTTAATCTGATTCCGGTGTTGGATTTTAGTTCCGGTTTGATATTCATCGAAAAACCTGAATTTTATGAGTCGAAATTTTTCGGGTTTTTTTCTCAACTATTTGATTTAGTGTACAAATGAAAACTGGTAGCGAGCTTTTTAAAATCATTTTTGCAACACATTGGAAAATTCTGTTTTTCGGATCACCGGGTAATAAATTCAGGCAATGTGCAGTCCACAGTGTGCACCGGCCATTATAAATTTTCTAAAAATCTCTCAATGTTTCTCATGCCACGCTCTGCTTTTCACAAGTATCAGATCAATCTGCAGATGGGTTGGACACGCCACGTCTTTGCGGTGTTTTCCGTCGGTCCATGATACAAATAAACGTAAACACAGATTACGCCAAATATCATAATGTTTATCTTCAACGGTAATAGTAGACTACGTGATAAAAGTAGTATAGTTACAATGGAATTATTTCAAAAGTTCTAGAGTTGGGAATGGGGTGATTTTGCTGTCCTAATAATTATAATTTTGGTAGCTCCCCACATGCCCTCTTACCTATCTTTCCTGTGGTTTTTAATTCTTTCGGGGTGGGTGGGAGTTGTGATTGAGAGTAGTTTTTTAAAATAAATCGCATACGGGCAAACGACGAAGTTTCTTGGTGAAAATGGACGTCATTGAAACCTAAAGTGTTCCTATCCGATATCCGATCCTTGTAATAGGCTGTGAACGTAGATGCCAATATTTACAAGACCTTGTGATCATTTTATGAGAATGTTGCGTGGTGGTGGTGGAAGTAGAATTTGCGAACTACCAAATGGTGAACAAGTCAAGAATAAAGAATATCATTGAACATAGATACAGAGAAAACCGTCCATAAGCAACTTATTCCTAGCTAATTATATATGCCATACATATGTAATACTATTCACCATTTCTCCGTGAGCTGTCACTCTCTCTCACTTACTCTCTATATTATACGCTAAGAGTGATTTTGTACGCGACGAATTTTATTAACCTGAACTCATTGACGATAATAAGATACACATTTTCAAAATTCGTCAATTCAGATCACTACTAATATATGTAATCGTCAACCCAGCAAAGGTGTTTTTTAGACGTCGTATTAATTTTGAGAAGGGCTGCTCAATTGTTTCCAAATTAAAGGTAGACCTGAACTGGTGCAGCCAGTTCATGGGGCTTACATACTAGGCAGAATTTTATCTCAGCATGTTAATTCAGCTCCTCCTATATCGTTTTTCCCCTGTCCTTAGAGATTTCTGGGCGTAGGCAATTGCTTGCTTTGCCTATTGCTGGCTACGCCACTGCCCCTGTTACGCCGATGACTTTTGGCGAAGGCAGATAAAATCTTGGTAACGTTTCTACTTAGTTAGTCTCCAACTTATTTTGCTTCCGAAAATGCTGTGTACAATTTAAATTTAAGCAAAATCATTAAACCGACAAGAAATTTTATCGTGAATGTAAATTGGATAAAACATTCTAAAAGTTTTGACTTGACGAGTACTTGACGGTATGGCAGAGTTTATTAGTTACAATTTTGAATTACATACTTCATTCATGTTCAATGTTCACCCACGTTTTCAGGCTTTAATGAGCGCACAGTGACGAAAAAGGTATTCAGAGAAGTAATAAATCGAAGTTGATGATGCCTTTCGAAGATTCATGTAAAAATGACTAAAATTTGTATTTCACGCATAATACATTCATACATATTCGATAGCTATAGATCAAGGAAATTGTATACTCTATACAAATTCCTTGGCTATAGATGTTGGGTTGAAACTCTTGAAACTGTCTTTACTGAACTAGTGAAGGCTGCTATATAGATTAGCATATGCTATATGCTAATCTGTGTAACTGCTGAAAATGGATAATAATCGTTTCATAAATACATGCAAAATCTTCCATACTTCCCCCAATCCAAAAATATTGTGCACCCGGCTTTTTTCACGTAGCGCTCTCCAGTCTGTTACATTTTTTTTGGGTGCATTACACAGTGTAGGGTCAAACATTTTTTAAACATTTTTTCGGGGTTCACTATAGATTGTAGGGTGCAAACATTTTTTTGGGTGCACTAAAGATTATAGGGTTCAAATAAGTTTTCTGTGTTTTTCGGGTGCAACAAAAAAAAATTCGTGGAAAAATTTTTGCTAAAATTTTGCACCCGCCGCAACCCATTTGTGAACCCGATGCTGCTATGATCGTTTACTATGTATTTTTCAACGTAGGTCGAAGTAATTCTGAGAAAAACGAAAGTGAAATCCATTAAGTGTTGCCTTGCGTGATTATTTGTGTTATCCGTCCTCATTCATTCTACAAAGTTTACCATGGGTAGGGGAAGCCGCCGGCGAAAAATGAATAATACAATTACAATGGGGCCGTGCACTTGAATGGATTACATGAAGTTACAATTAATTATAGGCTAATAAACAAAGTAGTTCACATTTTTAAGTTTAAATGCACACACATCTATTGATCATTGAGTACGAGTCATATTGTTTATCACGCTTTAAAATAATTATGACAATGCTAATCCCAATTATTACATTTACAGTCTTTATATTAATACGAATTTAACATTGACTTATATTATAGGTACAATTACATTAGTATTAACAACGTATATAATGCAATAATTTATTTACTGACGTCTGCTGTTTGATTGACAGGAGTAGGAGCAAGCGGTTCCACATTTGGAGCACCAAAATCGATGGACGATAACAAATCAACATTACTTTGATTCGTTCGGACATTGTTAGAAATATTATGATTATTATTATTAACTACACTGGTTGGGTGTGGTGCGGACGCTGGCTGATTGTATAACTGTGGGGCTTGTTGGTTCATCATATTCTGAGATTGTTGAGCAGTCTGCTGCTGCATGTTACTGCTCATTTGATTATAATATTGCTGTTGATTTTGAAGTTGTGTTTGACCTTGACCGTAAGTTGTTGTCTGTGCAGCGTAGTAGCCGTAATTTGCTGGAACCGTGCCCCCCTGTGACTGAGGTGTTGCAGTCTGAGGCTGGTATTGTTGTTGCGAATAGGAATAAGTGTAAGGATTATTAATAGAAGCGGGAGTTTCGTTGGTTTTATTAGAATACACACCGGTGTATCCTTGTTGGCTCTGGTTAGGGGTAATATTAGTGGCGTACGAAGTGGGGAGCGTTGAATTTGTATTAACACCGTACCCATACGACTGATTTGATTGATTTTGAATATACGGTTTGGTCTGATGTGACACAGGTTGATTGTATGTGTGCGATATTTGCGTAGATTGCTGCTGCTGAGGAACGGATTGATTATAGGAGTATCCACCACCAGATATTCCGTTTTGGCCAGAAACAGCATTCGAATGTTGTTGCGTGTACGTGCCCGATACTGAATTCGGGTAATTTTGTACTGCATAGCTTGCAGTTTGGGTGGATGGAACTGTAGGAGGGACAGAGATGGGAGTTGTGTGTGGTTGTGGTTGAATAACTGCAGTGGGTGTCTGTGTTTGATACGCAGAATACCCTTGTTGTTGGTCGTAGCCATAACCCACGGACTGTGCACCATAGCCGACCGGCATTTGCGATTGGGTAGAGTTGTAAGCACTCCCTTGTCCACGCATTGCATTTTGACCGTCCGATGGAACAGCATATGTCTGTTGACCGTATGACACAGGTAGTTGACTTTGATAATTAGCTGCTGCTGTGGGATAGTTCGATGTTTGGGACGATAAAGGGGAGGGTGTGCTGTTGTTGGCCGCACTGGTGGTAACCTGACTTTGCTGAATAGATGTTTGAGTGGAGACTTGAGGTTGACTCTGAGGATAGCTGGGATAATTCCAATTTTGCTGTTGCTGTGCATAAATTCCGGCCTTTGTTTGCTGAGAAATATCGTACCCTTTACTTTGACCAGAATCTGCAGGAAATGTTTGAGGATTTCGGGCGTACGCTGTGGCTGTTTGATAATTCTGCATGGCCGGATAGCCGATCGATTGTGACATGGCACTAGGAGTGGGTGCCGTCTGCGTTTGTTGAAGATTCGAACCAGCGGAGGAAGGTTGTACTTGATATCCAGTATTATAACCCCATTGGGTCTGCTGATTGTAATGTTGGGATGCCATTGATTGTTGAGCAACTGCCCCGTACGAACTATCAGACGGCACCGAAGCAGAATTATCAACAGCGGCTACGGCTTTGGAAATATTTTTGCTAGCATTCATAGCGTTTAGGTAATCTTTAAGTTTGGGCTGTGGTGTGACAGAATCCATTCCTGCTGGTGACATTGCCCCCATGTAGTTGTTCCCAGATACATTATTCAATGGCATCGAAGCATGTGATTTTTTAATAACGGATTGCATCGCTTGTTCCCTTTCTTCATCCTGCACTTTACAAACTCCTTTGACTCTTTGGAGAAGTTTGTTAACGTTGGCGTCAAGTTTTTTGTAGAAATCGATGCCCTTGTTGCACTTGCTAAGAAGTTCGTCGTATGCGTCGTAGGATGAAAGAAACGACTGGATTACTTCGTCTCTTTTACGCACAGTGCTAATCATACTTTTGCGAGTTGAAGCATAGTTGGCGTTTGTTTCCGTCATGGCTCGTATAATGTTTTCTTGGGCTAGCAAGTTTTGATCTAGTATTTGGGTCTGGAAATTTATACAAAGATGACGATAAAAGCCCATTGTTATGTTATAAGTAGATTATGTTGTATGAAGCAAAGTGGGATGTAATCTACATTTTCTACATACGATTTTATAGTGCTTTTGTAGTTCCTCTTGAAAAACGAGGTCTAGGTCCTGATCTTTTTTAACCACAAGCTGTTTGGTGATATCATCCTTGTGTATAGAGTCTCTTAATTGGCACTCCAGCATTTCCCGCTGCTTCCTCATTTCATCAATTTTTGCAATCAGCCTTTTCATATCGTGTACAGCTTCACGGTCTGTTTCCTCTGAAACGACAGAACATTACCTTAACTAATAAAATTACTTCTTGTGGAAACCAAGCATGTAAATGTAATCCACTTTCAATGAACAAAGCACCAGTGTAATGTTGCACATACCCACTAGCGAAGTCTTAGGAATGTGCTTCATTACTTCATCTAAAGGTTTCATCAAAATGTTCAAATTAGCAACATGCTGACTCATAGCTGCGTGCAGGGTCTGATTGGATTCGGATGCAATTGTTTGTCCGCTTTGGTATTTATGTACTTCACGAGAAAGTTCGGTGATAACATTACTAGGATGTCGTTTTCCCACAATATCTTGAAATTCCTTCTCTTTGGTCTCCTGATCTTTCAATAATTGAAGAATTTCCTGTAAATTGGCTTCTGTGTCATGGTACATTCCAGACAATGTTGACATTTCATCAGATAGACGTTGGACAGCACCTTGATTTACACTTAGAGCCGCACAGCAGTCAACCAATTCCTACATACGACAGTACATTTAGAGTGAAATGGGGACAAATAAACTTGAATGTGTAACCCCACAAATGAAATACTAAAAAATTGATTACCTGGGGCACTTTATTTTCTTCTGAATGGAGATCAAGTTGCTCCAAATTAAGTGCTATTAAAAATTTATCTAATGATTCATTCTTTTCCTCAATTTTCTGGGAGTATGTTCGCATTATTTCTGCCTTCTTTTCACTAAAAGTTTTTAGAAAAAACATTTATTTGAAAAATTACTTTGAAGAACAACTCAATTAAAACCTAGTTTTTACACTAATTTGAGCACTCGCCTATAAAGAGAAGATGCTTCATGTGCTTCCATTGGGACCAAACGACCGAAAATATCTGGTCCAGCAATTTCTGGATCATCGAACTTAAATGGTATCCCCTTTACCAATGAAACTCCTTTGATATCAGATACGATCGAGTCAAGCTCTGGCACTTTTTCATGATAGACAAATTCATTTTCTTTCTCAGAAACGGACAGTTTTCCTGCTACGACATCCAGCGTAAATGCAAGAGTTTCGTGTATTGTCTGATATAAAACATTATTGGAATGACATAATTTGTAGTATGAATGTCTTTTATGTAGTTATTAAAAATAATTTTGCGTATGTACATCGGTTTTCTCTAGTGATTTGGAAGATTTAATCGCTTCGTTAAGCTTGTCTACAGCTACTTTATAAAAGGTAACTCGTTCGCCCCATTTGCTGTCGTCTTCAGCCTGCAGTCCTCGGTAGAGATATGAGAGGCACTGATAGTACGACACTTTAAGCTCCACAAGTTTTCTCCATTTCTACACGAATTATTTGGTTTGTTTACATATTTTACATAGTATAACTTTTTTTTACAAAGTTTTGTAACTTTACCTTTACTGCTTTGACAAGTTTATCGGAATATTGTGATGCATCCTTCAGAAGTTGATCTGAAGTTTTAAGAGCAAGTTGATAATACTCTACGATTTGTAGTGAAACCTTCGCAGTAATTGTTGATTTACGGTTCTCAACCAGACTTTTTTCAAGAACGCATTCTTGAGCTTGTGCTAAACATATATTAGTTATTATGCTTAACGCATCTGCAGAAACATCTGGGGTAAAGAATTTTTGATAGTTATGTCGTAAATGTTGAAAAGCCCATGCTGCACATTGAAAATGGGTGCAGGATGTCTAGATAGAAAATACATGAATATAAGTATTACATTGCATTATTAATTATTTTGCAGTGTTTCGGTAAAAGAATCCATGTGTACAAATGCATTGTAAATACCTTCATCCCATCCACTGTTTGTCTACTATCCAAAGCTCCAAGCTCAGAGTGCAACGCCCCAATATTATATAAAATACAAGACATTTCGAAATCAATATCAGACCATCCGTGTGCCGTCTCAGAGTATACGTCAAACCTGAGTGCATTATGATTCAAAAAGGTGTTAGTCAACTTTATTATGCATTGATTAAAATGTATTTTATTCTCTATTTCTCAAAATTGACATTTACCATGAAAATGATATGGCAATAGGACTTCCCTCATGCAGGGGAAAACGACTTTTCAAAAAATTCAATTGACAAATGTATTTTTTTAATGTGGAGCATCCCGTGTAATCCCTTGAAATATGAACGGCTCCGGCTCTTAAACTTTCAAGTTCATTGATTTCTTGACTGTAGCTTTCTGGCTCCTCATTATAGTGTTCTAATATGAACTAGAATCAGAATACAGTATTGGATTAATAGTACTTGGAAATTAATCTTTATCGTTTAATTTTTGGTAACTTACAGGTCTTAATCTGCCCTTGAAGTTTGGGGTTTCACCGCTACGTTTCATTGGAAATGAAACCATTTGAATTCGAGGAACACCTTCCATGTTTGGACTAAATTCTACATTGATAAAATCAAAATTAGTTATTTGTTGCCAGACTGAAATGGGAAAAGGAATTAAAATTATTTGATAATCGTTGATCGTATCGTACGTACATATTATTATTACAACTCTTTTCAAATCAGTCAAAATGCGTATTTTGGTAATGCAAGTATAATATTTACAGTAGCTAAACTACAATAGATGTTCAATGTCAATGAGTCCAAGTGGAAACTTTGACGACGTACACTTGCCAGCTAATAGTTTGCAGATTGCTGGTATTTATTAGGTACTATTGTTATGTCATATGTACTAATATTTAGAAAACTGAACGGCAAAAGACACTTTGACAGTAACTTCACAACTGACATTCTCATCTCGACTGCAACACTGCAAGACGTTAAATGACACTGTGAGAACGACAGAGGCTGAATCACACTATTTGACTATTAAATATTGATTTATATACAATTGTTCTGCAGTCACACAATCATATGACTTCTGTTATTGTGCTGTTGCCAATTTTAATGAAAATTACAATCGCAACCTCTGCAGATTACATTTTCGGCAACATTAAAGTGGGATTTGTTTTTTGGACTATTTGCTAAGTTGTTTGACTACCTAATCTCTACTCTATGACAGTACAGTACAGTATGACTGTAGACTATGGAAAATTCTGTAACAAGCAAACAGCACCTGCGTTGCTCGTCTGTTTGTGTCAATCTATAAAGGTTTGTGTATAAGATGAGCTTTGTTTATATATATGATTCCCAAACAATTCCATTTTAGGGATAAATCATATATTACGTAGCTACTTACTGGGAAATTTTATGACGGTCACTAGATTCTCCAAAATGGTTTTTGTGATCAGTTCAGTTAGCGTCAACTAAACAGATCATTGGTTGAAGTCATCATAAGTATTTTGTGATGTATTGTGACGCTCACGACTTGCATTATTGGAATCGACCACTCTCATTCTAAAATGTGAATGGCGTAATTTTTCGAATCTGACCGCTCGTAAATAATGGGGAAGTTGTGCAAAATGAATTTTTTGATCACATGCACATACAACCTAATAAAATAACGGTATTCGGTGAACAAGTCCATAACGAAACGGTACAACGACAAAAGGTAAAATGTACAATGCAAAGTAGATCATGTATAATGATCTCCTTTGCATTGTACATGCTCTTTTTTGCTTTGTAGATGATCTCTTTTACATTGTTAATGGTAATTTTTGCATTGTAGATGATCTCTTTTGCGTTGTACATGGTACTTTTTACATTGACCATGATCACTTTTGCAATGTACATTTTACCTTTTGCCGTTGTACAGTTTCGTCTTGGACAGCATCTCTATAAATCGTTATAAGTATATCCCTGTAACGCAAGGTCAGACCCCCACCCTCCCCCAGCCGCGTTATGTAATATGTGTACATTCCCCCACCCTCCCC
>JABASC010002331.1:0-18090 GCA_019776185.1 Plutomurus gul | reverse complement strand
AAGTCTGACATATTATTATTATTAATATGCAGCAGTACAATGTAAAGCCAGAACACAAATATTAGCCGTATTACCCATACAGCAAGAAACGATGAAAGTTTAGAAGAAGGAAAGCTGAGAATGAATGCCTTCGTCACTTCACATATATAGAGAAAAGTGGATGAATAAGGGAAAGTTTACAACAGACTTTTTAGAGTATGATGTGTGTGTGATACAATAATATAGGGAACTGGCATTTGTTCTTTATGAGATTCACGTCAACGGTGTGGACAAAGTGAATACATGTTAGCAGTTTACAGTGCACACAGAGAAGATGTGCCACAAAATAGAATCTAATTTAATTGGCTGTCCTCTCCGCGAAATCCCAATTGAGAGATATTCACAGAAACGATTGTGTGCGAATCCGCTCTTCTCTCTCTCTCTCTCTCTTCTCTCTTCTATCTCAGCTAAGCACACAGTCAGAGACGAGAGCTTGCAGAATTTCGTCAGAGGGAAAAGATCTTTCACTGAATCTATGACAGGCAGTTCTTTGTAGTTGTTTTTGTTTGAACATGGAGCACAGCACACCTAAATGTATTCTACAGATAGATGATAGTGATGAGAAGTGCATTGCGGGGTAATTACTTTGGGACTCAATCATGAAATTAAATAGACAGGTAGTCAGCCGAGAGATACGACCGAGGTGTCCAATCATTATTACCTGTTATTATTAGTCAACCAATTGCCAATAGAGTATTGGATAGACGGACACAACACACGTTTTATATGATGATGCATGTATTTATGTAGTAGCTGTCATGGCATGGCTCACATCACTAACTCGTGTGTCTGTGTCTGTTTGTGTGTGTACTTGCACACTGCCAGCAGCCTTTCAGATCAATCTGCTAACAATTGTATCTGTACTGGTTTGACTGACTGACTAGAATATGTGTGTGCATCTGATATGTGGACTGAAATGGTCAGAGTCACAGAGGGAGAGAGAGGTGTTTAATTAAAACGATGAGAAGGAAGTTAATAAATTAGTCCATCATCGAAGAGTGGAAGATGGAAACTGTTCACGAAAAGTAAAGGCAAAAGAGTTGCCCCGAGGGAAGAAACCTGAAACCGAACCGCAAATGCGAATACACGTCAAATTGAACTGCGAATTAATTTGAAGTGGATTGGTGGCCGTATTACATCATTTTAGGAGACAAAGGAAATTTCAGTCACTTTAACTACTCTCTTTGGTCACAATACTGTGTACATACAGGATGTTGTGTTGGCCAGGTTCGAAGGGAACCGTGTAAGCTGACAAGCAGAGACAAACTACTAGATAGGTATTGACTGTATTATTATCTTGCGCCTTTTATTGACTTTAAAGTGGATCCCTTAAAACGAATTGAGAAAATCAGTAAATCGTAGGGAAATAACTTCCACAATTCTAAATTAAATTGAATACAGGACACCAAAGCAATTAAACTTTATCTCTATATCTCGCACTCATTCTCTCTTTCTCTCTTTCTATCTCTCTGTATTCGGAAATTGGCTGATTCGGAAGTGTCCGATCACTGCCTTAGACAAGCCTTTGTAGAATTCTATCTTTCAAGCTGCTTGTCAACATTATTACATGAGCTACGAGCAAAGTGAAGATTTCCTAGATCACCTTTTCGGATGTTATACAGGCATAACCTACGGGTGGTCCACTTTTAAAGTCCTTAACTCCAGACTTTTATTACTCCAACAAACCGACTTTCTATTAATTTAATTTACCATCTGAATTACCTACAAGCAAGCCTGCATTACTGGAAACAAGGGAGATATTACAAAGGAATTGTGTGAGAGCAAACTGTGTGGCGTGGCTCAACTTCACGCCTAACCACCAACCACTTCATTAACTATTTCAATGTTTGAACATTTATGTACTGCTAACTTGTGGCTTTGCTAAAGTGCAAATCCGAATTTCATATCCAGTCTATACGAATCTTGCAACAATTGGATGTAGAATGCACATGGGCTGAGTGGTATTAATATTTGCACCCTCAATTGCACAGGTCAGAGAAATAACTACCTTTGGTTCAAGACACATAAAAGGGCGTGCTTGCTTACGGGGGTCCTGGGTCAAGTATATATGTTATGCGTGCACACAGTGTAATGCATGACTCGATGAAGGGGTTATCCAAGCACATCTCTCCAGATCTGAGATGACTCTGTAACACTGCACATACGTATGTGTTAACTAGCAAGTACATCAGTTGTTACTGATGGAAGGATTAGCATTGGTATATATAAAGCCCGCTTTCCACGCAGCTAGCATTCTCTTTTGCACTGATTGTAAGTACTGTCGGCTTTGCTCAGGAAGGTCTTCTTCGTCTGAGTGGAGTGTCAGCCTCTCTCAAGCTGTCTATCTTACTTCTGGAAAACTGTGTTCATGTCTTATCTCTTCGCCCCATACAAAAAAAATCCAACAGACACTGCCACATACACATTCTTAAGGAAAAACTAATACAAAAAGTATCCCCTCACTTAAGATTAGGTTCATTTTCTTATTTACATAAGAAAATAAAGGGTCATCGGGTACTTGTGAGTTCTAGTAATTCGAAGACGTACGTACCCTTCCACAATCTACAGAAAACAAGTATAGCTTGTTCGTACTACCTGACTGGTATCTTCACCCTCTCGAGTAAAAATAGAACGTTCTCAGAATTAGACCATGGATTATAGGACGAATTGGAATTGGTGGACACATCAGTTTTGGACTGCTCTTGCCACCAATCCATCCTACTACTATTACTACACTGCCAAGGCTGCTCTCTTGAACCAGGTGATACATTTTTGGACAAAAAACTATTTAGTTAAAACGTTGCACTCACGGGTAAAAATCGTTTTCATCGTGGCTCAGTTACACTCACATAGTTCTGGTTAAGTGATTAGGTGTATGGTATTGTGTAGGTAAATGTAAAAGTGCTTGAAGCAGTTGTCCAATAGTTTGAGTACAGAAATGATTTTCACAATAATTATACTGCACTGTGGATATTATCATAATTTATGTTAAGTTTGGTTTTAAAAAATTTAAAAAAATCAATATAAAGTTTACATGGAAGATAAATTCCGTAAATAATTGTTTAAAATTACAAAGTAGCGGACGAAATACAGATTTCAGTTACCCATAAAGCATTATTTACAATTCCCTACCACCCAGTGTGGCTACATATACCTGCCCCTAAAACGCTTCATGTCATTGGATACACACTACACCGAACTGAAAAGGTTTGAATACATTTAATCTAACAATTCCATTCATTGTGGTAGTTCATTTCACAAGATTAAGATATGTACAGATACTTTAAAAGAAAATAATTTTTGGAAAACTTACTGTTAATTTAATATATTTCATTTTGGTAAACTGTCTTTTTAAGCAAGTGGTAATTTGAAATGTGTGCAATATTCCGCAAAATCATTAGACTGGATTCTGCTAACAGGAAACATTTTCTTTCCAAAAATAAAAACTTCTGTATTTCAACCTGAGACAGCAAAATTCTAGATACATGTATGTTATATGCTTGATCTGCATATTTTGACTGAAGATACACTTATATATATTCCCAAGGTCCTAAATGCTGTATAGATAAGGCATTCATAAAATTTGTATACATACATGCAAATCTAGCGAAATCGTACTAGGGAATTGATGAACAAGCAACTACAGATAGGAAAATTACAATTCAGTACCATTCTTGTAGATATGAATCGTATCGCAACTCTATCTCAATACAAATCTATTTCATTTTCCGCTTGCAGTAGAGTAAAAGTAAAGTAAAAAGGAAATGACAATTGAGAATTGGAATATTGAGATGCAATTGACACGATGGACCTGATTATAAATCTGGGCAAAGGACGATGTTTTGCCTTTGTATTTCAGTTGTTTGCCGTCCCTCTGGGTTTACTTTTCCAGTATTTCATAGGTACGTGCTTGGGTATTGTCTCTGTAAATTGGACTCAGACAACAAATGACAAACTGAGTGGAATCACACATAGAATACATAATATTAAAGTTAATCATCATCAGCACTCCAAGAGGGAATTACAATCTCCACAAAGAAACAGAATCTCAAATATCAGATAATAAAATTCGATTTAAACAACGTGGGATTGAAATTAACTCACGTTCCTGGAAATCTAGACATAAGAATACCAATGCATTAACATAAAAAATACCAATTAAATTCGGTATATTCTCCAGGGTACACAAAGGATACTTAAATTATAGACAGTGAGCACACTTTCTTTCGGTTGTGCGAGCGCGCCTTTTACCTTAAAGCACATAATGTGCTATCAGTGATTTTGTCACTGATCACTTGATGAATGGTGCATGCAATGAGCGGCCGTTTAACAATAAAGACTGTTCCTTTCATACCAACGAACGAAATTCGTATTTGTAAAGGAGAAGCGGTGAAGACGCCATAACACTCATTTTTGTCTGACCGAAACACGTTAAAAAACTTTGCATCATAATGCTGTCGAAAACTTTGAAAAGCCTCAATATTTTTAATTTTAATCAATGCTTCACTGACTAACAAGCATTAATTAAATTTCAGTCCATCATGGTTCATAAAAGCGAAAACCTTCGCGTCTCAAAACGACAGACATCGTCGTCTGTCGTACCAATCGTCTCTAGTGGTGCAGCAGTTGGACATGTCGAGACACCGGCGGAGAAGAACAAGTTAAAAGGTAAAATTTTTAAATAATATTTTAAATGTTTACAGCTGACAGTAGAGTAAAATGGCATCGACTGACTGATGGTGAAGCCCACCAATTAACCAAAAATTGGCTTGGAAATTGTGACGGGAGAGGTTCAATGGCGGTGTTCAGGTTCACCTATGACCTAAGCAACAACTTTTTTCCAAGAAATAAAATTTGAATTCTTTTAGAGTTGTTCTGTGACTCCGCGAGTCACCAAAAAAGTAATTTCTTCATTCGTCCCCTCAACTGAGAGTTTGACATGATTTGACAATGATTGAGGCCATTTTCATACAAATTTCAGTCATCAGTAGAACTTCATCTCTATCAACCCGATTGTTTATTGTAGGTTTATTATTTGCAGACCTAAAAATTTGTCCCCAATGTAACATAATATTGGACCTAAATACGAACAGACCTGTCCAGGATTGCTGCGGTCACGTTAAGTGTCGATCTTGTTACATCAGAGATGAATGTACTCAATGCAAAGAGTTGGAAGAAAGACGATCTGCTGAATGTAAGTTACTTTAATTAAATCGAGTCTATTAAAACTACCTGCTTCCTTAAAATTATGACTATTCACTCTGTCCTATTCTGACGGAATTGAAAGAAATTGAACTACAATTAGAGGCAGTAGTTGCAGGCAATCAGACACAATATTTTAATATTGTTACAGTTCTCGCCAAGTTGGCAACAATGCCAGCACTACCCCGTGCAGAGGAAACCTTACCGTCTTCTAGTAACCGTAGAAGCCTACGAGGCTCAAAAAAGACACCATCTTATACCGATCCACCGAATATCACAGGATCCAGAGAACCTTCCACTACTCCTTCCTCGTCTAGTGTACCGATGACAAATGGGAGTTCTAGTTCGAAAGGCGCACCTAAATTTTTTCGATTGGGACCCCAAGATCGTGAAGAAAGGAAAAACGCAGCTATTGCTAATACAAAACTCAATAAAAATGCAGTAATAAAGAAAATAGTTGCTAGAAGTAGCCAAGATAAAAATAAACAAGGAACATCAGCATCTTCACCAGCATCCTCTCCAGTGGGTAACAGTAGGCCAAAGCCATCACGATTATCATCTCTTCGCTCCTCCACAAGCTTTAATAATCAATCTGCTAGTGAGAAAGATCATAGAGACAAGTCGTCTTCCAATCCCACTAGAAGTGCCAGCTCAAACAAAACCAGTCCGCAGCCTAAATTGAATTCCCCCAGTAAGTCCAATTTAACAAATAAATCCGATTTTTCAAATAAACTCCATTCCTCAAACACGTTAGCAGTTGATTCAAGAAAGGCTGTTCCGTCTTCAACAAAAACAAGCGAACAAGTCAATTACACGCCAACAAAATATACCCCTATGAGAAACATACCCATTCTACAATTGGCAAGTACTATTCCTACAAAACTTCCTACTGTAACAGAATTACCATCTAGCTCAGAATCAACGAAAACAAAAAAAACTAATAATAAAGAAACGAGTGCCTCAGACCCTAAATTAAACCCTGCTTCATACTCCGACATAAAAGTCAAAAAACCTACGACTGACACACAGAATAAGCCGTCGAATTCAGCAACTCATGATGAGCCCTCGTCTACCAGCCAAATTGACGATAAAAGCACAACACCCGAAGTTAAGAAAAAGAAAAAGCGAAGCCCTGTCTTGATTCATGACCACATTACAATACTCGAAGGTAACAAATCATTATCAATATAAATGTATTATTCATTTCCAAATTGTGAAATTCAAAACCAATATTTAATTTAGCGTCATAACAATTTTTATTTTAATAATTTTTAATAATTTTTGTGTAGGTAAACCGCCCATGTATCAATGTAACGTTTGTATGAAGAAGTTCAAAACCAAAGCTCACATAAAATATCACGAGTTCTGTCAAAATGGCGAGAAACCATTTAAATGTGATCAATGTGGTCAGGGATTTATAGCCAAGTCTCACTACGAATATCATTTACGCACACACACAGGTAAACAGCTATCTTCTTTGTCCTAAATATTTGTTATCAATTATCAGTAGTTCAATTGTGTCTGTGCTGATTGGTAGGTGAGCGACCATACGTATGCCCTAAATGTGGGAAAGGATTTAATCAGAGGGGTAAGGTCACTCGACATATGCGCTCTCATACTGGAGAAAAACCCTTCGTTTGCCAACAGTGTGGACGAGGATTTGCCAATGCTCAAGCTCTAAGGTCTCATTTTCTCATACACACTGGCGAAAGACCGTTTGCGTGTAATTACTGCAATAAACGATTCACTGGTATGACAAATTTGAAGAAACATGTCATCACACACACTGGTAATTATAATTACTTCTACCACATTGTCCATATTTAAGCAAATGTGTTGTAAATTCATATGTGAAAAATAAAATTCTATATATTTCCTACATAGGAGAACGACCGTTTATGTGCACTCACTGTGGAAAGAGTTTTGGGTTAAAATGGACTCTAGATCTTCATCTACGTACACATTCCAGTGAACGACCTTACGCCTGTGACCAATGCTCTCGTGCATTTTCCAATAGCAAGGATTTGAGAAGGCATCTTGTTATTCACTCAGGTAAAAATTCTAATTCAACACTGGACACAAACAAAAATTCTATTTTGTGAAAACAAATGATAACCTTGCGTTTAATATTTTTAGGCGAAAGGCCCTTTAAGTGTTGGATCTGTGGAACGGCCTTTAGACGAAAAGACAATCTGGATCGCCACATAAAGAATACGCATAATCAGCCAAAGGAAGTTGCGAAACAACTAGCTAATGAAGCAGCAGCTGAATACCTTGCATTAGTTCAAAAATCTAAATCCCAAGAAACTGAAAACAAATTGGCAAAACAAAATCCTTCCGTTAGAACGTAAGTGTCAACTTGTGTTTTCCCTTATGTAATACAACTTATCTAAGATCAATTAAGAAATAAAAACTACAAACGCCACAAAGTCCTTAGCCTTAGTGGGAGGGTGGTTGGCCCAGTCAATTAAATGAATGTATCAATGTTATAACGACTTTTCATGTTCTAAAATAATTAATAACACAATCATTTAAAAATAGGTTACCAGCAGATACGTCTACTTCTGGTACTTCGGTAAGAGCTGAAAAAGCTTCTGCCAAAAAAGCAACTCCAAAATCTTTGCCTGTTATTGAAGAGGAACCTGTCGTAGTGCCGTCAACATCAGCTTTGGAGCAAGGTGAGTTGCTTGAATTAGTTCTATATTTAAAAAAAGGTTGCATATATTTACCAAAATTATTTACATCTATAAAACACATTACATATTTGCTAAATGGTTAAATATTTGATTGAACATCGCTATTATTCATATAATCAATTAGTCATTGGTGTAACAAACCCGTCGTTGGTTCGTAGCTCCCTCAACTTGTTATGTCCGACGTAATTCTAAGTGAAAATGTTCATTCTCTCGGGCCTCGGGAGCTTATTAGCTTATGTATGTGGATCACAATCTCGAACAGTCACAGTTATGATCTACAAAATTGAAACATGTAGTCAAATACATCAAACTATAACAAAATCGCAAAATTAATTTTTCTTATTCAATTAGTAAATTACTAATTAAAATACAGATTTAAATCACTATCGAAGTATAAATGTTATCCCCCGAAAGACTCTTCTCATTTATTTTTTGTTTTTATTAATTTAATTAAGAGGAACTTTATGAATAACAATGAGGTGTCATTCGATGAGGAGAACCAGGCATTTTAGAATCGAGAAATGGCTCATTTTACAAGTCGCCAGACACAACTCAAGTTGACTCTTCGGAGGGTTGTCGTGTCTAAGGTTGGAAATCAAGTCTCATAGAGACCTGTACTTGTCAGACGATAAAAATGATTTAACTTTTTAAGTTGTGTCTAGCGTCAGTGGCCAGTGGTTGCCTAGATATTGATCATCGAAGATCAAAAAGTTAAAGACAACGGGTGTGATTCTATAAGGAGAACCACCGATAGTAGAAAATCGGCAAACGGTTCATTTTGAAGATAATTACTTGGGAGGGAATGCGTACATCAGATGTGGTTATTGTCAGTCAGTGGTTCTCCGAAAACAGTTGTTTATCTCTTGGTACGCTTAGGTGGCCGACAGGTTACAGGTTCGGAAAAGTGGGAAAGGTATAAACCGCCGTTTAGTTTAACTTAATTGTACATAAACATAATGAAAAGATGAAATTTTATGTTGTATGTGCATCATATACATTAGGTAAGATGTAGCAAGTTAGGAGTTCCTCCTTTAATGGCTCACAACATCGTATCTCGTAAAAGTATTTTCCATATGTATATATGGTGTATATATATGTATATAGTATGTCCCGCTTAAAATAATAGTTATGTACCGTAAGATGACTGATAAATAATAAGACACATAAGCCAAGTGTGAGTTTCATAATATTTTCCGCACAAATAACACATTTAAGCAGAAATATTACAAAATTAAAATTTGTATATGATCTAATGATTGTTAAGAAAATAATACGAATTGGGGGTCATAAATATAATTTTAAATTTTAGATTCCTATGTATTACCCAATAACCAACAAGATATACCGAAAGGAAGCCTACAGTTCGAATACACAATCGATACATCAAAAATCGAACTTTCCTGTGTGGATTTAAATGGTTTAACAGAATTAAGGACAGTACCTGTCAATGAATACGAAGAGTTGGAAGGAATTCAACTTTTGGAAACTTCAAAAAGCTCTGCAATTGTGGAGGAAGATGAGTCTGATGACTTCGAGCTGAAGAGTGACGCCGCTGAGGTATGTGTGTTGATTTTGATTCTGAATAGTATGGATTGGTTATTGGTTGTAGTCGCCGGAACGCGTGCTTTGCTAAAAGAAAAGCGCATAGGAAAATGATGTGACGCTCGTAGGACGTGAGTGAGTATCTTGGACACAATGCATTTTAATAGTACATCCTACATACACATAAAGTACAATGGTTCAAGCAAGGGGTAAACGATTGCACTGCTATTACCACGCTATTACACATACCTGCATATAGGCATATTGATACTATATTGAACAAATAAATACCGAAGCATTGTACAATGCAATATTGTGAAATGTTGGGAATTTGAAGTTTGAATTTCCTGAATAGTGTCATACATGCGTGATAGAGGGGGGCAGCATAACCGGCACAATGAATCATTCTGTAATCTCTGATGTTTAAAATTTAAAAGTTTTTGAATTTTTATTTTTTATAAAACAGATTAAAAAGTATTAATTCAAAAGGCGTGTTAGAACTGTTACATAGTATTGAAATACATATAATGATTCATATAAGTATGTCATTTCAAATTATTACGTGTCAGCCCGGTTAATATTCCATCCAATACATATAATTTTTCAGTTAATGTGCCATTCACCATTTTCACCATTATTATTAGAGTTCGTGGATTCAATTGCCATCCAAGAGTTTATTATTATTTCAAATCAGAATCATGTTGTATATTTATTGGTGTTAATAATTGGTTAATTGTTTAATTTTTCGATTGGCCAAGCCATTTAATGACACGTGTCGTGTGGTCATTATTTTGGGATATCTTTAATGCATCACTTGATACACATTCACTTGATAATGGCCAAGAGCAGCGTATACTTCTGTTGCTGTTTTCCTGGAGAAACCCAGTTTAGTCGCCTGCAAATGTCAATAGTGTTAGCAATACATTTCGGGATTAAACAGGGACCTCCACAGCTTGGTTTATCCTTCAGAAGTTCTGAATGATAAGCTATTGTCTAGTATCTAAAGGAAGACACACATTGCTCATTTTATAATGTTGAATTGTTTTAACTTTTAGATTGGTGAAAGTATAGCAGCAGCGGTGAATACATTGGACGCAGATGAAATTCATTGGAATTCGGTGGAAGACGCCGATTCAACCTTTATAGTGAACACTGAGCACGTCCCAGCACAATCAACTTCCGATATTACTGTTGTGGACGAGAGCCAGTGTCACACGCAGGTGGCGGACGACTCCACGGATCCCCAAGAACTCACAGTAACCGTGGTCTACGATGCGGACGGTAGGACTCATTTCATAGCAGAAGACGACGAGTTGAAAGAAACCACCAGTAAAGTTGAAAATGAGAGTGAACACTTGTCTTCGTTTGCAGAAGCGGAGGAAGGGGAGTTGCTGGAACCAGAGGTATGTCTCTATTACAAAGCGTGCGTAGATTTCGATGTGTCATTTTGTTCTTTCTTGCATTTATAATTTTCTCTATGCAGGTCGATGATGAAGAGGACCGGACGCATGTACTCGGTTTGCCATCTGCCAATGAGTCTTACGAATTTGAAAGCACATATTCAAATAATCATATCTCAATCTCCATGAGCGACAGCACGTACACAACAATTCCCTTAGACAATGGAGTTGAAGTCTCTTTCGTGCATTGCGCTAATCAGGATGCCTTTAGATGTGACGAGACAGTCATGGAAGCCCCTCCCGCAGTTCCCGTCAGTCCACCTCCAACAGTTCCAGTTAGTCCACCTCCGAAGGCCACTGAGACTAAAGTAGACAATTTCTACCTTGATGACTATTTGGATGACATCTCCGATGATGAATTACCAATGGAAATGCCAGAGGAGGAGGAAGAAGAAGAAGAGGAACCGGAAAGATGTTCAACACCGAAAAACAAGGAAGAGGATTGTCATCTTTCCAAATCATTCCTAAATGATGTATCCTGCATTGTGTCTGGAAGTCTATCCAAGCTTATAAGCACAAACAATTTCTCTACATCACACAGCGATCGAGACAAGAAACCTCTGGAAGAAATTAGTAGCAACAAATCGTAAGCGTTTTCTTTAGTAATTCATTTGATGTTGAGTTTGAATATCAGTTATGACAGAATGATTTTCATAATTTCATGTTTGGTTAGTAGGAGTGTCAGAGAGGAGAGTGTTGATGATGTAGGAGGAAAAACAAGCACAGCTCATCAATTGTCCACATGCAAGTCAGAAGGTCTATCCGCGGAGGCGGATATGGAGAACAAACATGTTGAAAAAATATTTTCCGTTGCTGTGGTTTCCCCACCGAATTCTGTCGTCGAGGATCTTATTTTAGAACCTTTGTCACCAGAAACTGTGTCTCCACGTCCCGACGTCGTTTCAAACTCAAGGACCCAAGATTTCACATCCCCGATAGAAGTAAAACATATGGTAGAAGTATCAACGGTGGAACCAATGCCAGCGGAAGTCGATGATGGACTAAAGTCTGGAGTGGAAAATACGGAATGTGTACAGTCTCTTGCATTCAAAGAAATTGAGCAGGAAGCTGACCTGGTTCCGGAAACGGCGAAAGATATCCCACTGTCACCTAAGTCTCCTACACTCAACGACGGTGATCATGTTGAAAAAGCTACAAGTATACACGAAGATGAAGATGATCATGCTGAACACATGAAGACTGATAATGATATGGAAAAGAGACATGTTGAAAAAATATTTGCTGTGGCTTCCCCACCAAACTCTGTCGTCGAGGATCTTATTTTAGAACCATTGTCACCAGAACCTTTGTCTCCACGTCCCGACGTCGTTTCAAACTCAAGGACCCAAGATTTCACTCCCCCGATAGAAGTAAAACATATGATAGAAGAATCAACGGTGGAACAAATGCCTATGGAAGTCGTTCATGGACTAAAATCTGTAGTAGAAAAAGCCAAATATGTACAGTCTCTTGCATTCAATGAAATTGAGCAGGAAGCTGACCTGGTTCCGGAAACTGCGAAAGATATCCCACTGTCACCTAAGTCTCCTATACTCAACGACGGTGATCATGTTGAAATAGCTACAAGTATACACGAAGATGAAGATGATCATGCTGAACACATGAAGACTGCTGAGGATATGGAGAAGAAACATGTTGAAAAAATATTTGCTGCTGCTGTGGCTTCCCCACCAAATTCCGTTGTTGCAGATCTAATATTGGAACCATTGTCACCAGAGAATGATGAACCACCATGTTCCGATGTTCTTTTGACCCGACCTTTTAGTCTCTCACAAGAAATAACACCATTGATAGAAGAACCAACAGTGGAATCATTGCCGATGGAGATGGTTTCAGTTCCTGATACACGAAATGACGTAGTGGAAAAGTCAGAATGTGTGCTATTTGTGAAATCTAAAGAATTGGAGCAACAGACTGAATTGGTTTCAGACACAAAGAAAGAGATCCCATTGTCACCGAAATCGGATACTCTCATTGATGATGATCACGTTGAAAAAGCTAAAAGTGTTCACGAAGATGAAGAAAATTGTGCTGAACACACGAATACTGATAAGGAAACGGAGAACGAACACACTGAAAAAATATTTTCTACTCCTGTGACTTCCCTTCAAAATTCCATTGTTGCCGATCTAATTTTGGAAACATCGTCATCAGAAGATGTGACTCCACGTTCTGAAGTAGTTCCAGACTCAAAGACCCGAGCTGTAAGCCCCCCACCAGAAGAAAAACTTCTGATTGAAGAGCCAACGGTCGAACCAATGGCAACGGAGGAATCAATGCCAACTGTCGAACCAATGGCAACGAAGGAATCAATGCCAACTGTCGAACCAATGGCAACGGAGGAATCAATGCCAACTGTCGAACCAATGGCAACGGAGGAATCAATGCCAACTGTCTGAACCAATGACAACGGAGGAATCAATGCCAACTGTCGAACCAATGACAACGGAGGAATCAATGCCAACTGTCGAACCAATGACAACGGAGGAATCAATGCCAACTGTCGAACCACTGACAACGGAGGAACCAATGCCAACAGAAATAATTTCAGTCGTTGATGGACTAATCGCTGGAGTGGAAAATGCGGAATGTGTGCTGTCTCTTACATCCAAAGAATTTGAACAAGAGGTTCACCTGGTTACAGAAACGAAGAAGGATTCCCCACTGCCGAAGTCTCATACACTCAATGACAGTGATCATGTTGAAACAAATAAGAGTGTACACGAAGATGCTGAATTTTCAAAGATTGATGAAGAAATGGAAAAAATGTTTTCTGCATCTGTGGTTTCTCCACAAAATTCCGTCGACGAAAATCTTAATTCAGAACCATTATCAATAGAAGCTGCGTCTCCATGTTCCCAAGTCCCAAGTTCAGACTCCAAGACCCTGGATTTAACACCCCAAATAGAACTAAAACATATGATAGAAGTAGCAACGGTGGAACCGATGGAAATTGTTTCAGTCGTTGATGGACTAATCGCTGTATTGGAAATTTCGGAATGTGCGCTGCCTCTTAAATCCCAAGTTTTTGAGCAAGAGGCTGACCTGGTTCGAGAAACGAGAAAGAAGATTCCAATGTCACCGAAGTCTCCTACACTCAATGACAGTGAACATGTTGAAAAGGCTAAAAGTGCACACGAAGCTGAAGATGATCATGCTGAGCACACACAGACTGACGACGAAAAGGAAAACAAACATATTGAAAAAATATTTTCTGTTGTGGTTTCCCCATCAAATTCTCTTGTTGAAGATCTTATATTAAAACCATTTTCACAAGCTGGTGGTGCACCGAAATGCTCAGATATCGTTGCAGACTCGTTTACACAAGCTTTTAGTCCATCACAGGAAGTAACACCATTGATCGAAGAGCCAACGGTAGAATCATTGCCGGTTGAGATGGTTTCAGTCGCTGATGGACTAATCCAGGTAGTGAAAAAGTCGGAATGTGTGGTGCCTCTTACATCCAAAGAATTTGAACAAGAAGCTGACCTGGTTCCGGAAACGGCGAAGGATATCCCACTGTCACCTAAGTCTCCTACACTCAATGATGGTAATCACGTTGAAAAAGCTAAAGGTGTACACGAAGATGAAGATGAGCTTGCTGAACATAGGAAGACTGATGAGGATTTGGAGAAGAAACATGTTGAAAAAATATTTGCTGCTGCTGTGGCTTCCCCACCAAATTCCCTTGTTGAAGATCTAGAAATAGAAGCATTTTTACCAGAAGTTGTGTCTCCAAGTTCGGAAGTGGGTTCAGATTCAAAGACCCGAGCTTTAAGCCCCCCATCAGAAGAAAAACATCTGATAGAAGCACCAATTGTGGAACCAATGGAAATTGTTTCAGTCGTTGATGGACTAATAGCTGGAGTGGAAAATTCGGAATGTGTGGTACCTCCTACATCCAAAGAATTTGAGCAAGAAGCTTCTGACCTGGTTCCAGAAACGAATACGGATTTGTCATTTGTCCCATTGTCACCGAAGTCTCCTACACTCAATCATGTTGAAAAAGCTAAAAGTGTACACGAAGATGAAGATGAGCATGATGAACCCAGAAATACTGATGAGGATATGGAGAAGATGCATGTTGAAAAAATGTTGCCTGCTGCTGTAGCTTCCCCACAAAATTCGCATGTTGCAGATCTAGTATTAGAAGCATTGTCACCAGAGAGTGATGGACAGCCGTGCTCAGATGCCATTACAGATTCGTTTACGCAACTTTTTAGTCCATCACAAGAAATGGCATCACTGATGGAAGAACCAACGGTGGAATCATTGCCGAGAGATATGGTTTCCGTCGCAGAGACACGAAATGACGAGGTGGAAAAGTCGGAATGCGTGCTATTAGTGAAATGTAAAGAATTCGGGCAACAGACTGAGTTGGTTGCAGACACAAAGAAAGATATCCCATTGTCACCAAAGTCACATCCCGTAAATGAAGATGATCATTCTGAAAAAAACCGAATTGTACACGAAGATGATCATAGTGAACACACGAAAACGGTGAAAAGTCGAGAAGTTGGACAGCAAACTGAATTCGATCCAGAATTTGGTGATCTCACGCTTGCAACTGTTGACAGTCATACGACAATGCTAGAAGAGATGCATAGCAGCATTTCCAGCTCCCAACAGACTGTGGAACCCAAGGCCACGGAGGAGCCACAGGAGAAATTGACTGAAGTGACTGAAGATGAAGCTCGTTTTGACAGACGGCAACGGCTCAATTTTGCGGCATCGTTGCAAGCCAACGCGGAGAAAGACAGGGTGTGCAGTTTCCGTTGGGACAAGTACCAGATAAAACATCGTGCATTTTCACCCCCTTTTAGTACAAGAGCCTCTCCGAACTTTCCTGTAGAGTGCAATTCCCCGCCAAGAGAGCTGCTTCGTGAACGCGAAGACCCAGAACCCCCGAGGAAAAAGAAGAAACTAGCTACGAAATATAATCGTGCGCCTGCTAGGGAGTCCGTGACTTGTCATAACGAAAGCCGCCAGGAGAATCGAAGGACTGTTCACTGCGAGCCGGATGTAGTTTCCTCAAGAGGCCTGATTTATTCTACCGCTTCCACGTGCTCTCAGAATTCTACAATCACATCGCCCAGTTCCACTCAAAAGTATGTTGGACCCAAACGGTCTCACCACCAACAGCAGCAGCAGCAGCAGCAGCAGGGGGAGAACCACGTGCAGCCTCCTAATAATCGTAGTCTGGACGGATGTGGTATTCGATTCATTTGTAGTGAAGCCTCCAGTCCATTACCGATTGATCCATCCAACATTCATTTCGTGCGCGCCACCAACAATGGCGGTTCGAGCGGTGACCATGGACAGCCTTTTGGCGATAATGTTCAAGTTGTGTACGCAGCGGCTGCGGCCACCGTGGACTCGTATGAAGGGGATTCGGGGCCACCGTCAAAACTTCGGCTGCTGTACGCAGAGGCGATCGGAATACAAAAGCCGACGACAGACACCACGGAGTCCAACCAAATTCAGCTATATTATGCGGCGACCACGCCCAACCAAGACATCGGAGGATTGCCTAATCAAATGCCGCATGTGATGCTGGACCATCCTCGGCTGATCAATGCCACGGCCCTAGAACATGGAGATAGTGAGCAGTTACAGGTGGTGATTTGTCCCCCCCAGCAACACTACATGAACAGTGGGAGTCCACTGCCCGTGGAGGTTTCCTACAACGGAATCACAGCCACGGCCGTCGCTCAATCCGTTGTGAGAAAAGAAGAGAACATAAGTCTGATCAATAGGGCACGGGCCATGCACCACTGGTACCCAGCCATCACCTCCCATCCACAGTATCAATTAAGTCAAGACTACTCGTCCCCCGCTCCTGTCTACCAGCAGTCTGGTCAATACTCGCTAATGAATCCTGTCTCCTCCACTTACACCGTCGACAACAACTATGACCGCTATCAGTACAAGGAGGTGTCTGCACAGAACAACGCCACACCCCCGGATCCAGTGAGGGAGGAAGAGGTGGACACGAGTCCACGATGGAAGAGCCCTGACCCACAAAACTATTGTCTCAATTCGAATACGGATGGAAGAAAATATAAAATTGTGCGTGATAGATATGATCTGTCCACTCTGGCGACTGCAGCTGACTACCATCAAAATACGGTAAGTTAATGGAAAAAAATCTAATTATGGGAAATTTTTAATCCCTTATTTAAGTGCTTTTTTAATAAAAGCAAATAAATGTGGCTGTTGGGTTTCACAATTTGTTTTTTTTGCAGGATCCGAACGATGCGGCTTCTAGGGCGATTGCAGTCAGAAATATACAACTACAGGTACAAAGAGTGTGTATAAATATACAACTTAAATATGGTGGTATTATTATGGAAACAATAATCTTTAATATTTATGACTTTGCTTTGTGTTTGTAGGAGGAGTCTGATGATGTGGCGCGGGCAGCAGCGGCTATTGCGGCAGTGGGTGAACAAGCGAGACAACGGCGGCTGATGGAAATGCAAGAACGTCAAATGAGAAATTCACACCACCGTGGTCCAAGGAAGCAATATTTGTCGAAGCCATCTCGGTTCCGAGATTGACGAAGGGTGTGTGTTCGCGAGGAAGTGTGTGATTTTTAAATAACAGAATATTCTTATGAACGCCGTTATTGTATATCCTGCAATTTTGTATGAATTAAATTGGTTGCACCAATTGCCGTTCTCTTTATTTTCATATTTGCTAATTTCATATGCGCTGCATTACACTATTTGGCTTGACGCCCTAATAATTGTTTCGTGGTGAAACTTTTCCTCTCGCGATATTGTCATTTGATGAAATTTAATTTTTTTGCCTGACTCAATTTAATAGAAAAATCATTGTCCATACCCCCCAACAAGAGCATTGGCACCCCCTCGTCCATAACGATATGATATGATATTTGATGTGATGGGTTCAATATTTTACACAATGTAATACAAAAATCAGCCTAAAATCTTTGAGTGAAATTGTTTTTTTCCTTGGTGAAGAACGTGCAAATTAATGGGAAGTGCACCACAGTACTGCAAAGGGAGGGGTCCAAATGTGATAGGATCCGTTGAAATAGCGAGTAGTTTAAAGGGTCTCCTTGTCACATAAGGGAGCGTCCACAAACTAAGAGAAACGATTGTTTT
>JABASC010002330.1:0-18093 GCA_019776185.1 Plutomurus gul | reverse complement strand
TGAAAACATACAAAGTAAGTAGATTGTATTTGAACAGTAAATAATACTGAATTGCACAAGTGACTCTTAGCGTCAATTTTTAAAGCTCTTCAACGAAATGCACACCACAACACAGACACACAGCCTTTTCACATGAGAGGAAAACTATAAATATCTTCGTCGGATCATATTCCTAAAAATAGATTTATGCCGTGTCAAATAATTTCATCTGAAGAGCAGCTTTCTGTCTTTCTTACAGAGATAGAAGTATGAATGGATTTTCATTCGGTTATGCTTACCTCTCTCACTCACTGTGTTCAGCTTAAGCACGTCTTTCTTTTTATCTCTCTATTTTCCACGCAGTCCGGCAATTGTAACGTTCGTGTCGTGTGGTGGAGTCCGCGGGTGTCTTTCTTCTCTCACTCACTCTATTTTCTGCTGGAAGCTTCACACAGGCTGGAACTTATCCTATACAATAGGAACTACTGTACCACATACATCAATTCAATGGAATTCTCGTCGAATAGAATACTTACCTCTGTGTTCAGTACACCTACAACTACGTGAGACGATTTCATTTATTTACTTAGTTTTCCTCTTCTCCGTCTTTCTTCTTTTCCACTTCCTTGAATTGAAATCCCCCATAGTATTATTATTTTGGTATATCTGATATGTATCATAGTTGAAGGAAAAGTTGACATCAAAAGCTTTAGTGTTACGTCTATAGTTGACTGGTGTTTTACGACCGTTTTTCTTCCCACTATTTATTAGTATCCTTATAAATATGTAAGTATATACAGTCTAGTAATATATAATTGTTAAAGTAGAGTTTCCAGGTTGAAGACACGCGTTTTAGGTTCATGTTGATCACATTGCGGGGGAAAGTCTGAATCTCGTTTAAGCTCACGTAAGTCCCTTGTGGTACACTGAATGACATTTTTAGAGCACGCAGATTTGTTGAGGAAGGTAATGAGAGGAATCAATTTAAACACTGCTGTAGTCACGTTGGCAGATGTAGCTAAAAGTGGATTCTACGATGTGCGTGCAGGATACACTTGAAGAAGACGTAAATCAAATAATATTTCCTCAGGAAGAGATTTTCTTCTTGGAAAGAAAGAGCCCTATAAAATTCTGCAAACACAATTTAGTGCCATACCGTGTGACAGAGTGAGTCACCCGTACTTCCTTGTATTACTTAGAAACGATTTTATACTACGTGTGCGGTATATATAGAGATTGTGTTTGCAGGGACAATTAAATGTGCGGGTAGCGTTGCTCAACCCTTACCCTTGGGGTTTGCGAAGTATGCGATCTAGTATTTTTACAAAGTAGCACAATTAAAAGCCAACAAATGTTTTGAGGTTTCTGCAGTCAACTTAAAACTTACAAGCAATCAGGTGAATGGAACTGATGGTTTAGTTTTATGTAAAACCCTGAAAATGTAGACGAGACTCTAAATGTATCCAATTATTGCACTCCTACAATTACGTAAATTAGAAAGCTGTAAAGCTTCTGTAACTATTTTGATGTTATGAAACGTAGATGGTTAAAAGGTATGGTATTTACAAAAGAAACTTGTAAATTAAAAAAAGAAACGGTAAAAATGTTTTTTCCTTGCAGAATAATATGCATAGTAATTTTCTTTATGAAACTTTTGTTTTCTTTTCTTCCTTCATAATTTTAATTTTTTTACCACCCTACCCTTACGAACATTTGATGCACATCTATCAGGCTTAGACTGTGACAAATAGGTCACCCATATATACATACCTATGTAGATAGTATTTGTTATAAACAAAATTTGTTTTAATTAATTTAAATGATATCTAGGTCAACAATTGACTTAGAAAGAGAACTTCACAGAATAATCTAAAACTGAGGGAGGAAAGCCTTGAATTGACATTTCGCAAGTGACACATTTTCAAAAACACAGTAGAAACTGACTCGTTCTTTGCAAACATGAATTGTGTGGATTCCTTATATAGTATAGGCTATTGTACCAGTCGAATTTACTTATTACATAAGATCTTAAGCAACGTTTCCGTTAAACTTTTGAAAGTTAAGGGTGATTGATGTTTGGATACACAATATAGTATTATTATGGTTTTCTATTGTCCATATACGAAGAAAGTCAGACCTCCTACATAAGGAAAGTTTAATCCAAAGTTCTATACTTTTATGTAAACTTGCACATTTAATTCTCAGTGTTTTCGTTTCATCAGAAATAGCAACAAAGGAAATCAATTTAATACCGATCTGGTAGTGACAGGGCCCAAGTACTAAATATTCTGATAGTAGTATAAGAAACCGAAAAAATGGATTCTAGCTTCAACGCTTCTCTGTAGGGAGACATTTAGGAAAATCGTCCAAGATAAATGCTCCTTTCAATATCAATAAAACTATTCTGGGAAATATTCCATGTGCAGTGAAACACTTTCTTCCCAGGTCTTACACTCACACACTCGCAATATCCAAAAGAGGACAACTTAAAAATTTCCCATCTATGAAATACAAATCCGACGGATTTCTACATGGGCTTCTCATACATATAGCTAATCCGACATTGACGTTTGATTATTCCCTGCCGCACCATGTAAGTTCATCGACCTTTCTCCCACGTTTACGTAAAAGAACTATAAAATCCAACAGAAGAATTCCCATTGGAAATAAGTTTATATTTACACATCCTGCATTCATCAATTCGTAACTTAATCGAACAGAGAATGAGATTTTCTACCTGCTGAAACTTCAGAGGATGAGAATATCAAAGAAATTCTGTTTTCGTGTCTATAAAGGACCATATGTGTCCAAATCATGCAAGACTGCCATCAGCCAACCTGTAATTAACACAGAAATAACATTTCTTGTTCTTAGAGCATAAAGGGGATATTCAATTATTATTTCTTGTTCCTTTACGTATTTACATTAGCATGTGCAGCGAACGACCTTTTAACAGAACGCAATTAATTTTAGAGTCAAAGTGTATTCTAAATGCTCTATTTTAATATTCTAACCATCCTAAATACTTATTCACAAAATTATGCTAGTTTTATGCGCATCAATTTTACTCATAATGCGTATTAGCATTAGCAGGGGTAAACTAGCCTTAATCATGTATTTATGTTTGTGGAGCTTTGAAAACACTTGGGAGAAAGTAACAACATAGTACGTGTGCTTTCACCGCATGCATGTATTCATATATTCAAGTGACGTCACGACAGCTCAACAATACTCATCTATAATGCATTATAGATTATACACATGACGTCCTGCGTGCTTTGCTTGTGTTTACATATTAAATAACTAACTAGCAGTATACGTCTCTCGTAGTCATCATTCACATAATCGTAAACACAGAAATAGTACCAAATACTGTGTAATAGATGCTCCACAAACACACGCTGTAATATTTGTGTCAGGTTAAACCACAAGACCTGTATACATCCTTTTCTCCATAAATAATAATTCTCTTTTTATAGGCAAGTCGGTGAGTTAGTGACGTGACAGCCACTGTTCAGTACGGTAACGGCGTAGATAGTGCAACAATTGTGTGCAAAATGCAGATAAAGTCTATATAAGCGGGTAATGGGTACTACAGGTTATTTAATTCATCCGTCTACTTACTAGAAAAAGAATATCTCCGCGCTCTATGTTCAATTGGTGAACTGAGAACCAATTTGAAATTGAATACGTCCAATAAATACTGTGTCAATATTTACCGAGGAAACACTGAAAGGTGCAAAGACCTTTTCCGATGTACAACTACTACTGTAGAATTCAGAGCTTAACCTACTTCCTGAAAGCTTCCACATGAGGAGGAGGATAAAATAATAATATATCTCTCTGTTGGATCGTAACCACAAACTTAATGTTCAGTCGTAATGCTTAATGCATTCATGTGGGCATACGCTAAATCTCTTAAGGAGAACTCTAAGACTAATTGTAAGACGGAATTATATTATATACGAACACATGCATAAAAGTACACACAGAGAAAAGGATGACCAATTAAATTGACGTAATTTTGTTGTAAGTGGTACTTTAGAAATATATCGTACACATTTAATTACCTATATGCAGATATACATGTTTTGTTGTTTATACAAATCAGCTTGTATTTTTCTGAGAAGTGGTAGATTTTCAAAGCAAATTCCTAAACAAAGGGAAAGTAGCACGGAACTTGCGAATAAAAGGAGAGAGAGAGATTTACAATTCTTCACTGTTTGCACTAATCCTAGAAAATCTTTTATTTGTTCTTTTTCCAGGAATTCCAAGTTTCTTTAATCAGTCGAATGCCTACCGACATCATTTGACTCTGCGAAAGGAAAAATACAAAGTGCTCGTCCTTGGCTTTGCACAAACAAGGCTGTAGTGAAATAAATAATTCAAATATTGAACTGAAGGCGACTTGATTTCGTCACGAAGACAAAGTTAAGCGGATACAAATGGCTATTAGCGGTAAGCTCGTTTTAATATTACTCTTGTTTTATATAACTTTAACTCCTCTCCTGCGTGCTTATAAAAGTTTTAAACTTATAACCGATGAGCGTACCTGTAATGCGAGCAAACGGGTATAACGTGTGATGCTTTTGTAGTACCTATTACAATAGATCAATGTGTTGTTTACGCAACACTAATTTATTCTAAGAGTGTAAGTATAATTCCATTCAGCAAACACGATTAGGTACTGTATTGACCTGCTACCATGAGGGTTTATTCTTCATTCTTCTGAGCGTGGTCGTATGTATTCAATGTATTAATTATGTCTTTAGTATTTATTGGTTAATAAATTATTTCAACGTATATTTAAATATATTTTTAGCACTGTTGATTAAAAATTGGAGCCGTCTCGTGAAACAAAAGCTCTGCAACCTCTTTTGAACATATTCATGTGATACGGAATATTACACGCAGAAGGGTTAAAGCAATTATACGACCGTATGGAGTTCGCACAGTTGAAGTTGGTGATTCATGCTGCCTCAATGTAGCAATAATGTCACACATGTTTACCTGAACTCTGCTAAAACCAATTGTGTGTTGGATTTAGTCAAGGAGGTTATTTTTAGCTTCATCTGCATTTGTAATCGAATGGAAACATTTATAACTAACTGGAATAAGTGAGCGTGTAGCGTGTACTATTAATAGCCTCCAGAATTTGCATACGTCGAGGACGACGACGAGAAACGATGTTAAAAGAGTCAGCACACGCATTGTCTCCGTGATTATTTTACTGAAATAGATTCCAGATTTATTTTTATCTAATCTGACTACATGAGCTTATTAAGCAGTAACAGTCCACAATCACATATTATTTTACGGAAGCAATTGAGAGATGTACATATATGGTAAATCAAACAAGAGAGCAGCATTATGGCCTACCAGGAGTTTAATTATGTAATCGAATTGAATCCGTGGTCGTATGTTCTAAATGGAGTTCCCTCCAGGTCAAACGGATATAAATAGAGAGATTGAAATATGGTCTGGCACCTACAATATAACATTACATTTATGGTAGAGAGGATTGTTTTTCATTCAAACTGTTATGTATCGATGTACATACCTGTCAGCCTTCTTCTCTTCTGGAAAAATTTATAAGGTCAAAGGAAAGTTTGTAAACTTTTTACATGATGAAAAGTATTTAGTTTTCGTAGACACTTATTTTTGTAAACACAGATTTTGGTTAGGTAAGGAAAATTCTTGTTCTGAAAGTTAGAATGCAAACTTCCGATAAAGTTTTTTTTTTCTAAAACCCCACTATGTACTTAAATACAAATTGCAAATTTTTCGGATATATTTAAGTACAAGGAACAGCGACAAATACAGGTAAAATTCTCAAATCCTGGAGGTTGGTTTACTAGCTATTAGAATATTACAGATTACTTTCACGAGGTGATCAATGGATTTGATATAAAAATTAGAAATTGTACAATTCCATCAAATGTTACAAAATTCAAGTTCGGAAAATATTTTTGAAATGTTTCCATTGTACTCGCACGTAAAAAAGAATGCAGGCAGGCAGGTATAAAGTATAAACTTGTTGTAGGAAAAATACGCTATAGACTTTGGATCCATAGCATAACTGCTTGTTGTGCACAAAACTTCAGGTAGTGCTGTATTCAGCCTCAAAATTGTGAGCAAAAGTCATTTACTCTTGAAAAAGAGCCTTGAATATAAAAAAAGTAATTTTACACTCTTTAAAAGAAGGTGGATGAGTAAATCCAATTGAGAACAGCAGTGAGAGACACGAATACAGCCAGCTCTGGAAAAGTTTCCTAACGACACAATGTAAATATCGACCTCTCTGCAATTTTTATGGCAAAGTTTTTGTTTTCACAAAACAAAATCATCGCTATCCCCGATACAACGTACCTACAAGAAACACCCAGACTAGACTTGAACATTCGGCTCCTTTGGAAATTGGTATTTTCCAAAGTTTCCGAACAAAACCTGCTGCTACTGCTGAAGGACAACGAACAACCTACAAACTGTTGTGTAAGTAAGTAACATCAAACAAATCGAGTTCTCCATCGTGAATATTAAGTACAAACATCCAAGGAAAACGGAACATAGCATTGTGCTCTGTGACTCTCCAAACTCAATGCACCAAAAGGAAGCAAAGTGTCACACAAACGATTATTCTAATAAAATATTTGTTAATAACTAGAATTACCTACAACTAGACGTACAAAACGGGAATTTCCCCCGGAGCAAATACAAACACGGTACCTAAGTCAGGATCTATTGTCATCGTCACTGTCTCTTCAAAAGATCAATTGAGAACAATCGAATTCCGGTCCTCGACGGATACCTTTGAGCTGGAGAAGCCACAAAATCGGCGCCAGCAGCCATTTAGTAGCCTTGGCTGTTCGAATCATCAAAGGAACGTATTTTGACGGGAAATTTCACAAACAATCCACAGTTTGCACACTATAAACACACGTGGGTAACAGATGATTATAATGACCTAGACGACGACTACTACACCAGTCTTACTATTAAATTTAGTAACAGGAAGACTGAACCAAATTAACACCTACACACCTATTCAACAGCATACAAAGTCCATCCTGGTTATATTTTAACGTAATTTAATAATGTCGACGGTTAATTAATTTGTCCGGTGTGCGCACCTGCAGCAATAAATCAAAGCATGTCTAAATTACTCCTGGGCACAGACAACACAATATGTCTGCCTACGATAAGTTTCTTTGTACTGTGAGACAAAGTAAAACGGAAATCCTTACAATGTGAACTTTTTGATTGCCCGCCCAAATTCAAAAGAATGTGTGACACAATAAAGTAGGTACTTGCAAAAGTTATACAAGTCAAAGTGGTCGCTTTTAATGCCACTACTAGGCCACAAGTGTAAACATTGCAATCAGCTTATCTGTTTGCCGTACAAGTGGTAGTCGGGATTCTTTTGTGTGTGCGTATTTGCCCAGTACGCTAGTTTGTAAATATTTGCACATATCCAAAAGGAAAATTAGAGTGTGTTGGACGCAGAAAAAGCAGCAAAAGTGTTGTGTTGTTCGTTTGTCAGCAATTCATGTCATATCTCATCTCTCTCTTCCTGTGTGTGCAAATAAACATTTGATTTTGAAACGAATATAATAGAAGACAGTGAGCACGGTAAATGTTTGTGAATAGGCGAGGGGGAGGAGTTTTAGGAAAGCCGGTCATTCAGAAGGAATGCTCTACCTTCAAACAGCTTTCACTTGAGGAATCTGCAGTAATTTCACTTGTCAGGAACACTGAATATCCATTTATATTTGAGTGAATGGAGAGAGAGGTTGGTTTCAAAGTGAATCCCATTACCATATAAATGTCTGTTGTTGTATTACTGCATGTAAACCAACTTCATTCATTTAAGTGAATGAATGGGTGAAAGTACATTTTTTCACTGTTATATAACGATGCACTAACTTTGCAGTACTGTAAGGATGTGAAACTACTCAAATGTACATTATTATATGTTTTTTCGCATGACTCTTGACTTTTACGAGTAATTTCCGCTGCAGATAAGCAAATGCATGATAAAATACCTATTGGTACGTGCATTCTCTCTTATTATTGATCTTTCTGGTTGTGAGTGTGCCATAATGCTAGTATTACAGCAACATGAAGTAAAATATAAATCGGCTGCTAGAGCATTCAATGGCAATCTTAAATTTCTGCATTTCCATCCGGTACATGATTTGGGCTCATCTACCAGGCTGATCTAGGGTAAAAGACTCTCTACTTTACCCTAGACCCATCTAGTAAGTAAGGTGAATGGAGTACAGGGAAGGCAAATAAAAACATTGAAAATATGATGTTATTTACAAACGTTTCAAAAATTAAAATTTTTTTCAAGTAACAAAAGGAAATTCTCATTGAAATTTGTATTCTTTTAAGCTTATTGGAACGGAACGCAATAATGAAGCCAATTTCAACTCTGGTAATAATAACATTCCATAGCATTCTGTAAGCAGCAAGAAGCAGCAAGAAATAGAAATTCTTCATTGCAATTTTAAGTTGGTCAGAATATATTTATACTGCTCTAGTTATCATTTACATAAATATCTGACTTTCCGTTTTTGTACAAGAGAAATCGCTTTAACTAAAAAGACACAGTATGTACAGGGTGTTTCAATGATAGGTTTACGCTGCTGGGTGCAAATATTTTTTGAACCACTGGACCGATTTTGATGATTGATATTGTTTGGGGAAGCTGAAAATACAGAATAGAAGTGGTGATACTGGTATAGGCCATCCCCATGTTAAATTTGTGAATTTTTTTTGAAGTCGCATACCGCAAATGTCTGTGAATGGAATCTTTTGAAATTTTCACCACTTTATTCTATAAATTTCAGCTTCCCCAAACAATATCAATCATCAAAATCGGTCCAGTGGTTCAAAAAATATTTGCACCCAAAAGCGTAAACCTATCATTGAAACACCCGGTAGAACACAGCAAAGAAAGTTTATACTCAGGGAGTGGATTTGAGTTAAGCCCAAAACAAATGCAGCTTCAGCAAGAGTACTAGAGCAGCAACAGCAGATCTATTGAAGAGGAGGTTACACATTGTTTATTCGTTTTGTTGCTTCTCATACCTTCGCTTAAAGACTTTGCAAGCCAAAGCCTTGACCATAATACTTACACGGTTCAAAAAAGTGAATAACCTATATAATAAAATCGCAAAAGAATACCACGCAGTACTTTGGCCGGGTTCGTGCATTGACGTAAGTACAAGTATATAGTTAGTGTTACGTTAGCCTGAAGATACCATATTTATTATACTGCTCAGAGAGTTTTATTTAATCTAACTTGTCATACGTACATCCACTAGTAACTAATTTGCAGTCAGTTATTGAATGCAGAATTTGCAAAAGTCTTCTATGGGTGTAATGTATTATGAATTATGTGATAAAATACATGGTGACTGAAGTAGTACTCCCGCACAAAAGCCGGCCCCATTTTTTCCTCGGAACATGCAACACAGTAGTAAGTAGATGTGCATTGTATACACATAAACCGTGGTATCTTGCATAAAAGACTGCACTATAACCAAACGGGAGAAAGAGTGCGATTATCTTGACGATTATTATTGTATTTGTTGCACGCGTGTTTACTGCCTGTAAAGTTTTGTCGAAAAAGGCAGTAAACTGTTGGATATGTTAAGTCGCGTTAGTCAAGCTGTGAAAGCACACAACCTGTCCCCATCCATTATGAATGTAACCAACACACAAGAAAAGAAAAGCCTGAGCGAGCTTGCACATAATACGCAAACATAAATGGTACATGAGTACATGTAATACATTGTACTTTGTACGTATAAGATTATATAGTAAATATTTATGTACTTTGTGCACCGTACCATGTGTGCTCAGCTATAAATTACCCGTGTACGAAATTTGGCAGTAATAAGTCTACTCTCTATACATGTCGTACATTACATAGTAAACAAGGACGATATTTTGCACAATACTTATAAAATGCTCACATACTGTTTACAACATACTTTTTACCATGTAAAAGTATTTGGTACGGAAACTAGTTTACATACATTATAAATTTCTTAATATCGATTTAGTGCATGTAAAATGTATAGATATACGTGTAGTAGGAGATGCATAATATGTTTGTCGATACAAATTATATGAAAGCACTTTGTTTATATGGGGCTTGCTGCTGCTGTCGGAGCATTTTTATAATCATTTGTTATCACGACACACAACCGCTTTGTGTAATCCCATGCAAATATGTGATGTGATGGTACAAAAAAGCTAAAAAATTCCACCGTCCTATTCTCTCTCTCTCTTTCATTGAGTAGTACAACCGAAGAAGGTCGGCTACACAATACCTACAATCAATACATTTGTCAAACCAACAATGTTTATGAATATTTAATGAGATTCTTTTACATTTACAACTACTAAACCTCAACTCAAATTCCGAACACTGCACCAGACCACACAAACAAATGCATCCTACTTCCGCATTCGTTGTATTGTGTTGTGGGAGAGCAAAGGATTTCAAAACTATACTTGTAGAGATCACGTAGGAATAATATAGAAACCTTGGAGAAAGCATGCAAAAACGTTGAAGGTGATAAAATAAATTCACATAAAGAGTGAGAAGCAAAAGGTGTCTATTAGCGTATGAATAGAAGAACCTTGTAAACTTGTATTACTCGAAAAACGCTGCTCTCCTCTATGGTTACATATTTTTCTGTGTCGCAGAGTCGTAGCTCGTGTAAAATATCTACAACGAGTGAGAGTGGGTAGCCAAGTCTTAATGTATGACTGACTGCGTATATTTAGCCATCCTAGTCACGACGAAGCGAGCAAGACAGAGAGAGAGAGAGAGCAGCGGCATCCACTGCTCTACGTACTCTTACTCTTATACTGTTGCTAGTAAAATAAAAACGGGCTGTGTGTTTGTATGTGCGTTTGCAGGGAAAGGAGTGAGAGTGGAGCCCAGCTCTGAATTCGGCTGCTCTGCGAACAGAACTTCGAAGCTGACGTATCGCAAAGGTGTACTCGTGTATTCGTCCTCGCCGTCTACTGAAATCAGCAGCAACAGTGGCAATTCCAGTTTGAACACACAACCACCACCGTTACCTCTTCTCCAGCAGCAACAGCAGCGAAAGACTCAATCTTCATCAGTTCCTCGTTCAGCCAACAACTGCTCCTCCTCCAGCAACAAACAAAGGAACAATAACGACGACACATTTCCCATATCTGGATTATTATTATTAAATTCTGGTCGTACTATTCTTACTTGTAGTAATAGTACTACTACAAGTGACAAAGAGCAAGGAGCTACGATTATAAGTAAAGAGCCACGCAGTCAGGGAAGTCATTCAGATTCCGTGTACCCGTCCCCACGAAAAGATCTTCTTCAACAACATAGCAACAACAATAAAGCGAACGGATATTTTCCTGTTAACTGTGACAGCAACAGTCCGAATTCTACGAGAAAATATTCTCACGACCACCACCACGATTCCAAGGGGAAAACTGTTATTAGGAGTGGAACGAGAAGTGCACTGATTTCTGCCAGCTCCTCCAATAAGACACATTCATCGGGTGCTGGGAAACTTGCTTCTTTGCAAAAGTCATATTCTACTACGAATACTGCAAAAACCAGTGCAGCGAAAGCCCCGAAAGATTCAACAGTTTCCTGCAAGGTAATTGTGGCTTTCTTTTTGAAACAACATGTTGTAAAATCTAATCTGCTGAAAGTTATAACTTTTGTTGTAAAATCAAATTTAATTTAGCTGGCATGTAATTTAATCATTTTTTCATGATTTCTCTTTGGATTTTCCACTTGAACCGAATTTTTTAAAGAAATATTGCTCTCACGTGACAAAAGTTGTTTTAAGCATAATAAATAATTATTATGCTTATTAAGTTTTTATTAATTAAGTATTTGCTAAGAAGCTAGTTGATTGTCAACGTTCGTGTTTGGTCGAATATTTTTGCCAGCAGAAAAGAATTGACGATGGGTGGATGGGTGCTTAATAAGCGTTTATATCCATGCCATGCCCACCCACATTTAAAACAGGAGCAAAATATTTAGCTAATGAGCATCGCATGAGTTCAGAATGTTATTGGTATGGCGTCAAGGTGAGTGTAGTCATTGATCTTGAAGATCTAGGAATTTTTCCTAACGTCTTCTCTGTCACAAATCATTAGAGAGAAAATAGAGTACCTAGTCTCCGTGACTTTCAAATATTTATTATTTAACAAATTTGCGTTTAGGAACTTCTTGGAACTCCTTTTTCATTCATTCCTACGAATATTCGTATTACACAATGTGGTAGTTACTGTTACATTTGTTTTAGTTTCTCTCATTCTACTCTTGCACACAGTAGTACATACATACATACAGAGTAGGTAAATACTAAAACTGGTTGAGTTGCATGGTGAAGATGTTTGCCTAGGAACTTTATGATCACCCATTATAATACATGCATAGTAACAGTAGTTTGTCTTTGTCTTCTGCTGACTGTTTAGTATGCGTATACTTATCTCCCCAATGCTATAATGAGATATTAGGAGATTATATTATAAGTATATTCTGGAATAATGAGAGTAGTGATAAGTTAGACAAACACACATACTTATTGCTCTTTATGTTGGTGCCACTATTTATAGCTCCTCAAACAAAGGCTTATGACTTTCCCACTTGTCAACTGTCACTACTTGGGCTGACAAAGAGATAGACTTATTGTTTGTGTGTGTGTGTGTCTGTGTGCATAATATTTATTTTTAAATGCTTAATGGATACTGCTATGGAAGGACCAAAAATAAACTCTTCTGTACGAGATTAATGCACCTTTGACAGCGTTTTGACATTGCTAATTAAATCTTATGACAGAATTGTTTTTCTTTGAGAAACTGTAAAATTCGCGCGTACGCAATATTATTGTGTAAAATTTACGGGACATGCAAGAAATACGCATTGCCTGAAATGCAAAGACCGCTTTTGAGTTACTTTTTTTAAAGAAAACAGACGAAAAATTAAATTTAGTTTTTTCCATAGTCAATTGTAAGACGGAGACCGACTAACAATAAACAAACTAAACCAGTTCTCTTCTCTGACTACGAAGAAAGATTGCTTCCTAGATTATTTTTATTGTAGTACAGCAGCAGCAGCAGCAGCAGAATTTAGTAAAACGATCGGAAGAATTTTTAAGGAAATAACCTTGATTTGATTTTTCGCAGCCCCACTATCAAAAAAGATTCATCTTAAATCTGCTTAGGTTTTAAATAGACAATTTTTGAAAGCAGGACGCCGCCGCCAAGCCATACATTGTAAAACTATGTGTGTGAATTCATGAGAGGAGCACGTATCGCGTAGGAAGCACTTAAGCTTCTAGCTGCTACCGTGCTTCTTCTCTCATTCTTTTCTTACACTCGCCATTAAAAATCTTGACTGTTTGATTTTATTTTCCATGAATAGTTGGCTACATTCCCGTGTGACTGGTGCAGCAACACCACCACCTCCACCACCAGTAGTACAGAGAGTACTAGTCCACTGACAACTACTGCTTCCTACTCGATGATGGCGTGTGTAAACCAGAACCGGAGCCAACAAAATCACCACAACCGTCATCACACCAACAACTCTTCACATCACTACCAGCAGACTTCGGTCCTCGTCGGTCACACCAATCATAATCATCATCACAGTAACAGCAGCAGCTACTACGACGGCGGCATTAACAACATGACTAAATCCATGCTTCAGAACAACACCATTCACAATCAAAACGAGCAGAACACAAACAATGGCTTTCTCCATAATCAAATATCACACAGCAGCCAAATCCAGCAGAATAACAGAGAGGCAGCTCGTCTATTGCAGCAAACACAGCAGCAGCAGGAGTTTATTCCGTCTTTTGTTCTGGTAGACGCTTGCAAGTCGAACAATGACAGGAAAGTACGTGAGATTGTTCGCAAACTTTGCAACCAAGAGTCGGAGGACGTCGAACCGGTCGCCAATTTTCAAGATAATACCGGAAGGGTAAGAGATATTCTATACATTCTATGTCTCTCTGTCTCTGTATCTGTCAATAATCGTTAGTAAATTCTATTCATAAAACATGTGACGTAAATTACGTAAAAGGTGGAACAATGGTTCTACTGACAGACTTCCTATCGAATTTGCCCCTGTCGAGTTTATCAAAAGTAATTAGAATCCAGATTCGCCGAATTACCGTTGTTGGTGCGTTGTAGTTACCTGATGCTGCTGCTGCAGAAAGTAAACATTCGCTTTCAATTAAAATTATTGAAACGGTGTACGATTGTATACCTATACAGATAAGAGAAAGTGCTTTCACCACAGTTACAATGGGTATATAATGGTACTACTAACTAGACAATAGACAATAACGTTAATTCACGTATGACTTTGCTAAAATTCGCTTAATATTGTTTTCTAGGGACGTGAAGATTAACTTTGTTCCGACACAAAATTTCACGCATTCTTTATTTATTGACTTGAACTCAAAATAAGCCGTCACACCCACTTGAACCGTATCCATATTACTTTGCCATTTGAGAGGAATTTCCTTGTAACATTAAACGAAAGTTAGTTCTCGCTGTCTGACGATCTGTAGGGACCAAAATTTTAAGTTTTCAACTTACTACTTACTTATATTATGTTTCTACTCTTCACATTACTTATTACATCTTTGATATAGATAAGTAGTTGGTATATGAACACATTATTGTAAATTATATAAAATGCAAAAAATGGCGCATTATGAGGCATGGGAGTATTTTCTACTGTTGATGACCTTTATTAGAGCTTGTTCCGGGTAGCATGCAGAGCGGTAGCTAATTATATACTCTCCTTCTCTTAATTATATACCTCTGCTAAAACTAATGCTACTGGAGAGAGAAAAGCTCATACAAACTCAATCATTTCCCCGTACCACGAACCTATAGTAATTAAGTATGCTGCTGCTACTTCATATATTATAGAGCTTATTGTTAGTAGTTAGTTGGAAAGAACGTGAGAATACCTTTAGTGTGTGGAACTAGTGGAACGCTAAGTAGAAGCAAGCGAGAAAAATAACACTTGAATCAAACACTTGATATAAATTGATGTAATTTCAGCGTGCGCCGACTGTGTGTGCAACACCGTCGATCCTAATGTGTATTTAGTGCTACACACAGAAAAGTATCACCTCTTGGCATTTCGCCATCAAGGCGATCTGCTGCAATGTAGTCTGCCAACTAATCATGCGATATACATATATAGTACATACACATAGGCAGTCGCTTCGTCTGCTTTTACATATTGTTAATAACGTGTGTGACGCAGATAGATCGTTCTTTTTGTAATTAAGAGAAAGCGGTGAATACCAGAATACCTCATTAGGTTTACTGCACACACTCACACATGGAGTCTCAGAAATGCTTTCTCTTTGTATTTAGTTATGTAGTTTCTCTATAATAAAACGACAAGGTACAAAGACTAGACGTCGAACTTCGATGTGAAAGTATGTGATGCTATATATATATATTTACAGCACAAGGTGAAATGTAGTTCGTGTACGTGTCATGCTGTGTATGAGTGTACACTCTCTGTACACACAGCTCATTCCAATTAGCGCCACCTCCCCCAGAAAAGACAGGAATGATTTCCTAGAACACATAATCTGCGATCCTACAGCTGTATTATGTATATGTACATTATACGCGTATAGTNGTATCAATCTCAATTGGTTCTACCTCCATTTTCGTATCAGGAAGACCATTGCTTTCATCTTTTCACTCGAGCACTAGGTAAAAAGGTGTGGTTGGTGGTTTACTTTGAAACTGACCTTTGTACACACACTTCAAAGAAATACAATTCATTATGCTAGGGATGTGAGGAATTATACATATTTATGTTTACGTGGCAAATGCGATGTAATAGCGTGGTTTTTATTGGTTAGTTTTTGAAATTTCAGAAAATTGCATTAATACACCTGTGACTTGTTTACACTGGTAATACGGTTTTTGAGGTTGGTCGTAGAGGACATGTCCACAAAAGATGAAAGCATGATGTGGTGGTGGTTTCATTGGCCATGTGTGTTTCTGTCTCTCTGTCAGTGCTAATCTTGTTTTCGTTGGAAGCGTAGTGAATATTATTAATTGTTTGTGTATCAGAATTCACGGGGAGTGGGAGTGAGTGAGTGAGAATTTTCTACAAACATTCACAGAGAATTAATTAATTAGCTACATTGAAAATTGAACATGTCATACGGTGATGGTAGTCTGTATGTGTATATTTGTTTGTGTGGTTAACCAGAATACTGAACGTGATTCTGTTCTCGTCAGTATTTGGCTTCAGTTTGTCATCCGGCTACTAATTATAAGATTTTCAATATAGAATCGTTTTGGTTTACCCAAAAACGTGAGTCTGATTTAGGACAGCATTCTACAATTATGTACACATTTTACTGGGTAATGTCAAAATTAAAAACAACATTGACATATGCGTCACACGAGTAGTAGATGGCATTGAGAAATGAAAAGGTCGGCACACTCGCAGTAACAAATTTTAAGATGAAGCACTGTATAAAAGTTAATCGCACTTGACAACTGATGCTCTTACCATCTGGACAGGTAAAAAATTGCTGTTATCCACTTGACTGAGTAAATACAGACACACTAATGTCAAGTTTGGAAAATTTCTCATTTCAATCATGCAAAAAATGACATGAGACAGCGAATCAGTCCAAGTAGCTCTTATTAATATCATAGTGGCATAAAAAAGTCAATATCGTAGATTAATTCTTGGAATGGATAGGTTGAAGTGTTTTCTGCCATTTGTAGACTTATGGGATGATTAATTTCAGTGGAACGACTGCTACTTACTACTTCACAATTCGTAAGCACTTAGCCTCGTGTAACCACTCACTCTGCCAGAGGAAAAACGAAGGGTGGCTGACCCGAATGTTTTTGTTTACACACCTTAGTAATAAAGGAATAGTAGAGAAACTAGTGAAACGTTATATGTAGGTGTAACTTTTTATTACGTGCGAACATTACGTTAATAAATACCTAAAGGGCAAATAATCGTTTTGAAATTATTAGTTTCTCCATGTGGCTGGACAGACGTGAAAAGGTCATTAGTGAAGCTACTGAAAACATTTGGAGCTACTGGCTCATGCGTGTAGATAATAGAAAGGAGCTGCTTATCAGATGAATTCGGGTCAACACACAAAAGCAATAAAAAGGAATCCCATTTGAATGTGACGACGGGATGAGGAGGAGAACTGGGTTGAGGTCGGTAGTCACTCGTTGCTGTCAACAGACGACATTCAAATGTCCATTCGATGTACCCGATGTGTACACACTTATCTCATTACTATTCCAAATTAGTTGTTTTTCTCTTTTCCTTGTACTACAACTTGTTTACAAGATGAAAGTGTGCACTACAAGCTCTACATGCATATTTGTTTAAGCTGGAGAATAACCTTTCCCTATTTTATATCTGTAGTAAATGTAGCATGTAGGTAGAGCTGGTAGAAGCGTTGGACGGATCAGACAGACAGATAGATCAGAATATTTCGCAAATTATTTGTAAGTGGAATTAGTTAGAAGTCCATATAGCGGGATGACAAGGATCATGTGTGATGGGATGAGTTACGATTACTTATTACGATGTATACGTATTGCATTACTCTAATTTAACCTTGTTAGCTGCACGGACTGAATATTACTGGGTGAAACCAGATATTTCCAGTTTATTCTTATCACAATCTATCTACTGTGTGACTTGTTCGGAGACAAGTACATGGCGCAAATCGCTTTTTATTCATGGCGTTAAGAAGGACACCAACAAAAGAACTTTTTGTGTATTTTCTCTTTCACTTTTCTATTTATAGATAGGGAAAAACTTCCAATTCATCTGTAAGAGAAAGTGAAAATGTTTTAATATAATTTTATAATAATATCGGCGATGTCGAAATGAGTAAAATAATTTTTAGTTTTGCCTGAAAGTGTGTCTGAGGTTGAGCTTAGAGAAATTTCGCTGCATGTATAAATTTTGACGTAGTACATGCATTACAGGCATTTAAAAATGTGTCCTCAGCCGAAAAGAGGCAACAAGCAGAAGTAATTAAGAGG
>JABASC010002329.1:0-18094 GCA_019776185.1 Plutomurus gul | reverse complement strand
TTTACCTATTTAGTTACATTTCTAGACAAATATTGGGTGCATGCATTTCAATGGGAAATCTATATGTTAGACTGTGGGGTAACATGGCTGTGTCTAACAAAAGTGGGGGACCTGTAATACCAGTACTTGCTGTTTGTGACACTCCAATAATATAATACAATTATGTTCATTGCAAGAAGTACAAAGGATGTGATTGTGGAAATACCGATATTAAGAATGAAGTCAATTTTATAATAATTTATTAGTCCTCCAATCCAATTATAAAACCAGGTAATAAATGCGAGCAATCATGTAGGTACTATAAAGTGAACTTCAGTTAGATACAAACTTGTTGTTTTAACTTTCATCAAGATTGACCTTCTTGTCTGAGTCTGGGATTGGACTAACAAACGACGAAGTTTGATCAATCCATTGCTTTATAAATCTCTTAAGCGCGATTTGTTTCCTTGAGCAAAACTGACAAAATGACATCAAGCGAGGCAAAATGAGCAGAAATAGATTGTTATGTTTCATGCGATGTGTGAGTTGCCCCCAAAAGTGTACTTGACCGAAACAAAATTTAGTCAGATTTATTTCGAAATACATATTTATGGAAACAACACTGAAACAATCAATAAATACCCAGGGTTTCGGGTTACTGTGATAAAATGATTTTAAACGTTTCATCACAGGACACTTGGTGTGGTTAATGACTACCAATTAATGCCATCACATTTAATCAAAAATCACAGTATAGGATTTTAGCTGAAAAAGCGATTTGGAAAATATGCATAGCATATCTAAATTTAAGATATTCTTTGAGTTCCTAAATTAAAATAAAATATTGTTGGCGTTTTAAGTTCAAAAGAATACTTAAGAGTGAAAATGCCATCATGGATCATAAATTACATAAATTTAATATGCACGATGATTTCTTCGAGTGAAGTTTAGAATTACCTGTACAAAAGTTACGATCGCAAAGTAACTTTTGGTTTGGAGTAGAGGGAAATAATACTAACCAGAGGAAGGAAATGCATAATCTCATAAAATTAATTGGCCACTTCAAGCGAAACGGATGAAATATTATAAAATATATCTCATATGTATTTCACAAATAATGCCTGTGTATCCATATAAAAACAATTTGAACCAATGAAAGAAATGTTTTGTATCCACAACTGTACAACATATTTTCGTGCACTTCGTAATTTTAATATTAGCATTTTTAAATGCGTACATATGGTAAAATCACCCTGAAAACTTGCTGTTTTAAACTTTGCTGTTTGATTTTCCTAGTAAGGCTTATCGTTGTTAGCTCGGTTCGGCTGCAGGATGATAACAAGTATATTAACGATAAAATAATGCAAAACAAAATACAAAAGCGCTTAAAAGCTAGAAAAAATTCTAAAGAATTATTTACATAGAAAAATGCAGTATTCTCTGTGTAGTTAATTAACATTTGAAATGTACAGCAGATATTTTTATTTTAAACAAATATAAAAAAGTAAGCTTACATGTTGTAGACTGGTCATGTAATGTTGTAGTGCAGTATTAAATAATTCCAAGTATTAACATTAACAAATAAATGTTTGCATCCATCATGGAGAACTTATAACAGTCAAACTCAAGCTTGCCCCATTTATTTGTGTATATAAGTATCTGTATACATAATCATCGACTAAATAACGATATGCACAGTAAATACCAAGTATTATAAGAATTAGGTAGTTCTCTGGCATGGAAATATATTAACGATACGCAGATACAAACAAATACTTATAGTACATATATGCTATCAATTGCAATCTACAATTGTTCCTGTGCACAAGGCTGATGATGAATGAGAGTCAAGTAAGTCAAGTAAGTCAGCTCACAGTTATATAAAGAATTGTAGAAATTACTTGACTGCTCGTCATCTCAGCCACAACTGCAGGTACAAGACGCGTCTCACCATCTCCTTCCTCTGTCAGTTGAAAGCGAAATCTCAAAGTGGACACATCTCCTCTTACCCTCAACAACAGGCGGTGTGTGGTGTAACCATCTTCGTGTATCCTTTATCCAGTTATACCAAAACTGGTAAACAAATCTTGTAAAATTTGTGAACATTCACCGGCAAACTTTTTCGGTTCATCCAACCGTTTGTAAAGTTTGTCCGTTCTGACGCGTGACACACAGCGAATCATGGAGATATCACGGAGGTAAGAAAAAAATTTTTTTTAGACCGTTTCCCATCACTGAACTTCGTTATTACACACAGGCGTAGGCAGTCATGCATTTTTCAGTTAAATAGACTCCTGCCTACTAAAGACAAAGATAGATAACAGTACATTGTTTTCCGCTACTGCATGACAGAAGACATAAGTCAACCCTCGCATTTCCTTAAATACCACAAAAACAACCGAAAAAAAGTTCAGGTTATTTACCTCATTCATTCTCTTAGTCAAATTCCTGTTTTCATTCAATTTACCCTGTGATTGCATTTAAATATTTCATCAGTTATGTACATACGTATTTGTTTGTATCATGTATTGAATTTTCTGATACTCACTATTCTATATTATGCATGACTTACTTCATACCTATACATAATTAGTACTATAAATAATTTATTATAACTAATTACAATACACGAGTAGCTGTGTTCTGTGCTACTGAAAGTACTAAAACGAAACAGGTTTCCGCAATAAAATCAGTCTGTGTTTTGAGAGGTGCATTTTTAGTATAGTAGATAGTTACTGCAAGCACACACGGTCTACTGCTAATGTTATAATAAGATTAGTTACTAATTTTAGTTCAGAGAAGCTTTCTAACGGTTTTCATCACCATATATCACCTAATGCACCACTAACAGCAATTAAAAAAATTACATTACACACAACGGTTCTGTAGCAGCAGTACATATACAGCAATGGTGGTACGAAAATATTTGTAACAAATGTAACGGTGGAATAACACGCAGAGAAGTCAAGGTCGTTCACGAATGAAGCACCTTTTTGGAACACTGAAAAATCGTTGCTGTTATTCTTGATATGAACTGATTGCAGGGGATTCCGTGCCTAACAGCGGTGCATAAGAAACAGTACAGGACGGATATTGTTATTATTATTGCTTTCTGCTCTAGTCCACTACAGTGGATACTAACCCTTAAATGGAAATGGTTCATAGAAAGTGAAACTTGAGGAAAATGATTAAGTAAGCCGGCGTAAGCATTGCATTGCCATTGTGTTTGCTTAACATGTGGGTAGTGCTGCACAAATGGTGCAGTATTACATGAATGTTATAAGGCTTGGGTGTTGTAGGTGGAAAGAAATTGAAATATCCATTCGAGTACATTAATGTATAAATAAGGTAGCAAGTATGTATAAGCAGACTTGCTCTAGATAAGAGAGAGAGGGTTGTTTTCCATCTCTGGTGACCACAGAAACTTTGGTGCCTTGTTAGACAATAAAATGCTCATAGGGTACGTAATAACTTGAAAAGTAGTTTTGAACTCTGTTGTCTATTTTTGTTTCAGAGAGACCTTGCTTGGCATTATAATATTATTATTTTCGTCGACAACGACCGTTCTCGCTGCAACTTTTGAGGATGCGGACTCTCCCTCAACAAACACGGGCTTGGACAACATTCCAATCATTGATGTGGATGGGGAATTTCTTCCAGACACTGCTTATATGCGAATTGACACCCCAACCGAAGTGCATGTACACAAAACACATAAAAATAACACTGAGGATCATGTAATGGAAGAATCCTACTCTAAAGACACAATCGTGGACGTAACCACCGGACTGACCATCGATGACATCCGTCAAATCAATCAAACTTTCGATCTTGTTGGTAGGTCGTTCTCAACATTTCAAGTTTCAATTTCACTTTTCTCTCTTCTGAAAGCTATCACCCAATTTTAGGCAAAATAAGTAAGTCGACATTTGCAGAGAAAGTGGACAGACTCATTTATGAAATTCCGGTTAATCCGGGCAATTAACTTGTTTTCCTTGACTTCAATTTCTCCAAGAATATTTGCTATACTTTTACAAACAAACTTTTCTAACTGACTATTAGTGAAGTTATAAATAGTAAAATTGTAGTTGACAAATGATTGCTACTTGATGCAAGAACCAGTTTAGGTATTTGAAATGGGAGATTCTATAAATAGTTTTGTATGTCAATGTGTACAATGTAATATTTACTAGGAGTAATCTTCAAGGGGGGTCCTACATCTACTTTTACAAATGCATTGACAGTTGGCGTTTCCTCATAATTTATAATCATGTTTGTACAACACACGCTTAAATGCAGATGAAACAATCTGACAGTAATTATCCTAATGTCTAATTCTGAAAAGGTGCCACGCTCACTGGTTGTGTCTGCTGGCGGGAGTTGGCGAGCTATGTTATAAGTCTTGACATGTCAAAACAGATTTCTTTCGGGATGAGAATATTTTACATAGTACAACTTTAGATTTGGGAGCCAGGTGGAATTACATGCAAGGTAGCTTGTTTTCTATGCAATAGGAGCCCTAAATGAGGTCAAACTAGGAATAAGGTGGGCAACATTCATTAGCCAACTGTTCTGAACAATTTTTCGAGTACCTGAAATTTGGGTGTTGAAAACACAATATGCCTGCAACAACGAATTCTCTTACACTTTTACTTTCATTGAAACGCAGCGAGAATAATTCGACAGAATATTCTGTAGTGAGCATTAAGGTGCTGCTGCATCCAGGTAACATTACCAAGAGTAAATCCTTAATATTATTCTCTGTCCTTGTGTTGTGCTATTTTCGGTTACCCCTTTAATACTGCCACTCATGACATACAACTTTCCAACGATGCTCTGTAGGTACGAGCAGTTTGTTAGAACTTTTACACTTCAAGGGGTTCAAGTTTTCCACTTTTCAAGTAAATAGCAATACTTACACAAAATGAAAATATTTCACCTTGCATCCCATATATTATATCATATGTATATGTGGTGGGCTCTTGTGATGTTAATTAGTAATTAGTAGTAGTAAAAATATCCTAGGACATTACAACATATTTCGTGTGAGGTTTAGTATGAGGAGAATACGATACAAATATGGCCAGTAAACATTAAATGGTTTCAATAACGTGAAATTCTGAAGTGTGAGAAGGTTTCTGCCATGCCAATCAGTGGAACAACCGAGTTACAACTTTGCAAAATTTAACATGCCCTTTTGCACACACAATTGCCAAAGAAGGCAATATTTACCTATTTCCCTATAAGCTTGCACGTCAGCGATGAACATTTCTTGCAATTAGCTGTTGGTTGATTTCATTCTACTGACCTTTCACATTTTTCAATTTTGTTGACTCTGCAGTAAATCTTTTGTTGAAAGGACAATATAAGCACATGTTGCATTCATTTTTAGGAGACGCCCTCAGGAAGTTCCTGGATGGAGGTGATGCCAGCCGAACCTTTGCAAAAGCAAATGACAAAAGGTAACTTTGGAAAATCTCTATTTTCATTTTAAATGCACAAATTACATATTGCACGCATACGAGTAGACGCGTGCATACTTACATAACAAAAGAAGCTTGACTCAGAATTTTATGATGAGCTGCTACTTCAGCGGTACAGTCTGTGTGTACATCTATCATCTTAAGTAACCCTTTTGTGTACTCATCGAGATAATATGTAAACTTCAATCAGGGGAAGGGCTTTTTATTAATTTATTGGGTTTTTGGGCCCTCCAGGTGTATTATGTTTCATTACTAATATTTGATGGTCTTATTCATCGAATTGTATCAATGTAATAAGGTAATTTAAGGACGACAAATTATTTTCCGATTTACATTTAAATTTAAATTTAATTAATTGTTAGTATTAGGTAAATCCTGCTTTCGTTTTTTCCTTAATTACGGTATGTACACAAAGAAATATTACAAGCATATACATAATATACATATGGTACATAAAGAAAATTAAAATTAGATAGATGAATTCACTGACAAACAATGTACAATGTACAGGTCAGAAAGTAAATTCATGAGCCAAGAAAAATGACCGTACATTGTAATTAATTAAGCGGAATGCTCTTCTCGTCATTAACATTTTCCCTTGTGCTCGTCCTGTTATTTCTAAAGCCTTAAAGAGGCTTTCCATTTATTAGTGACCGAAAGCTACGAATACTAATCCCCCACTAGTCCTCTTGATTGTCATAATATTGTGCTATATGACGCCCATGCAGACAGGATATAACATTGTGCATGTTAAGAGCATGGATTTAACTAACATTTTGCAAGCATGTTTTCAGTTGTAGTGATGTGTACAATTACTGTGCGTGTTTTTATTACGTAGGAAGGTAAATATCTACACAACATCATGTATGTACATAGTGAAATGCTTCAATTTTGTTATACAGTTATTCCATTCAAGCAAGGATTGGGCATGTTAAAGTTGTGTCGTAAGCACAATAGTTACTTTTATGAGCTCATTTACATGGTATGTACCACTACATAAGTGTAGGAGGGTGAAAGTGCAAAATTGTACGATGCACTGTGTGTATCTCCTTTCCGTAACAGAATATTCATGTGCCAATTAGGTATGTGCTATATAGGATAACGTCAATAAATATTGAGATTGATGTTTAGATTACTTCTGAATGCATACTATGAATATGAAATGATACTAAAAATACAATTTCGTCTAATTGTCATGAAAAGTTAGCATGTAGTTTTGAAATTATTAACATGCTAAATTGTGCATGTGTGGATTTCCTAACATAGCGAATCGTGTAAAACACAATTTTCCTTGTCTACCAAACAGGCTTAAAGGTGATCACTACGTCATCCCAAAGAAACTTATTGCGATGACATTCCGCAAAGCGGAGGACAGTTGGCTGAGGAGAATGCGTAAAATTGAGAGTATTTGGTTGAATAGTAAGTCAATAAAATTTAAAAATTGCTATTATTGAACACATAGTTCACATGAGTTGCTCTTTTAAAATTACAATTTCTGAATTATTTAGACGAGGGAGCAGATTCAAAGTCTTCGATAGGAACAGCCTTTGCATTTAATGCACCAAATGCCGACTCGATTCACCTGTCAAACACTTCCGTTCTCCTGGAATACGCTTCCCGTGCTTTTCTGAGATCATTAAAACTGCCCAAAGAGGATATTGAAGGAACGGCCCGCCCAAAAAGGCAAACGGTCACTTTTGTAGACGAAAACTCATTCAATAATTTCAACAGCAACAACATTCAAGGATTTACTTCCAATGGCAACTCCCTGTCCTCCATTGATTTCAGTCCCTTCATGCAAATCCAGCATTTGGGTGGATCTTGTGGGCACAACGAAGATCATTTACCGTGTGATGTGTCCACAAAGTACAGGACTTACTCAGGATGGTGTAACAACGTTCAGCACCCAGCTTGGGGGAACAGTGTCACGACCTTTGACCGCATGCTCCCCCCTGCCTACCACGACGGTGTTTCCATTCCCCGTTCAAAGTCCGTAACAGGAGGCAATCTTCCCAGTCCCAGATACATTTCTAGCACCGTTCACATTGATGTTTCACACTTGAGCACTCGTCACACACTCATGTTAATGCAATACGCTCAATTCTTGGATCACGATATAACACTGACTCCGGTACACAAAGGACCCAAGGATAAGATTTTAAATTGTCGTGATTGTGACAGCCAGAAGCAGGTGCATCCCGAATGTTGGCCAGTTCCTGTTCCATCCACTGATAGCTACTACCCAGCAAGGAATCAGAGTAACGGTAAACCTTATTGTATTCCTTTCACGCGATCTCTTCCCGGACAGCAAAAACTTGGACCACGTGAGCAAATTAATCAGAATTCTGCCTACATTGACTCTTCTCAAATCTACGGAGAGAGTATTTGTAAATCAATGACTTTGAGGAGCCCTGGTGGCAAATTGAATATCACCAACCACCCCGTTCATGGTGGAAAGGCCCTTTTGCCACAAATAAATTTCCTCAGAGAATGCAAGTCCCCGTCTGGATACTGTTTTTATGCTGGAGACGCTCGAGCTAGTGAGCAACCTGCTTTGGCCGTCGTTCACACAGTTTTCCTTCGTCAGCACAACGAGTGGGCAGAACAGCTTCACAGACTGAATCCCCACTGGGATGAGAACAAAATTTATCAGGAGACTCGAAGAATTATGGGAGCTGTCAACCAGCACATTGCGTACAATGAACTCCTTCCGAGAATTCTTGGGCCTTCCATGGCTAATTCCTATGGACTTGGTTTGCAAAATGAAGGTTACTATGCGGGCTATGACCCAACTTGCTCCCCGGGTGCTTTCAATGAATTTGCCACCGCTGCATTTCGTTTCGGACACAGTCTCATTCGCCCTCAACTGGCACGAATGGATACGCGTTACAATGCTAGGGCTCCACATTTGCAACTGAGAGAAGGATTCTTCAACTCTGATATGATGTACGAACCGCTTATGGTTGATGAACTCATTCGAGGACTGTTGGCCGAACCAATGGAACAATTGGATCCGTTCATCACAAACGAAATCACTAACCATCTATTCGAAGACAAAAGGAGAGCTTTCAGTGGCATGGACTTGATTTCTCTTAATCTTCATCGCGCTAGAGATCACGTAAGGAAAATATCAGTTTTTCAAAAGGTTGAAATAACAAATGAAATCTTGTTTTATATCCATATGCGTTTTTTTCTTATTCTCCCAGGGAATTCAAGGATACAACCATTACAGAGCTGTATGCAATTTAAAGAAAGCCAAAAACTTTCATGATTTGGCTACGGAAATTCCTTCAGATGTGATCGCTCGCTTGCAAAAGGTTAGGACTACACCAGCAACACTAACACGTTTTTACCTGTACAGAAAAATATTATTAAGACAATTAATATGCAATATATGAACTAAATTTAATTTGTTACAGGCCTATGCTGATGTAAACGATATTGATATATTTACTGGATCACTTGTCGAACGGGCTTTACCGGGTGGAATCGTGGGTCCCACTATGGCATGTATCATTGGATCTCAATTTAAGAGATTAAGACGATGCGATCGCTTCTGGTACGAAACCAACGATCCCAATTTACAATTCACCCCACAGCAACTTGCAGAGATTCGTAAAATCACCATATCAAAAATTACTTGCGACAATTTGGACATGTCTGCAGAAATCCAGAAAAATGCTTTTGATGCCCCACATAATGTTCTGTAAGTCAATTATAAAGGAAAAAATATTCGTTTATAATAATTGTATAATTTATAATGTTTGTGTAAAATTAAACACTTCACCCCGCTTTCAGAAACCCACGCATCCCATGTCAAAGATTGCCTTCTCTTAATTTGGAGGCTTGGAGGGAATTGGCTCGATCCCCTTTACACGCCCCAGCTTTGCAGACACCGCACCACAAAGGTTGTAACATCGGAGGACATCAGGTTGAAGTTGGAGGTGCTGGCCTTCCTTCCCCATGTGTCTCTTGCATCTGCACTCACGAAGGGGTAAGATATTAAAATTCATAATTTGTGAATTTACTCATGTTGAGTTTTCATCTTTTGAAAATAATCCGTAAAACAATTAATGAGTTACGATCTGTAAATATTGACTGCACTAACATTAGACCGCAAACACATCTGCACCTTCTTAAATTTCAGACAAAGTGTGCTTCCTTGAGAGTTACAAGTTGCAGCCGCCTTTTCCAGGAAGCTCAGAGGGAGGATATAACCCGGGACAAAGTTTGTATGACTCAATGTGGATTTATGCTACACCAGCCACACCACCAAGCAACACAGAAATTCTCAATTGGTAGAAAATTGCATAATTCAGTCCTACACGTAAACAATGGACTGTCGAGGAACACGAACACCAATTACTAAATCAAAACAAAATATTACTATTGCTTGATTGCATATCGTGTAGATAACATAATATTTGGAAACGTAAAGATGACTTAACGGGTTATCTGCTCAATTGATATTAGGTGTAGCGTAGTGCCATGATGTATTTCAAAAACAAATGTGCCACCATCCACCTAGGTACTTCATTTTAGATTTATGAACAAATATTGCACTAAACTTTTGATTTCTGGACAGCTCATCTTCAAGTATGAGTTAAATAATTTTAGCAAGATATCCATAGGTACTTTCCTACACAAGTTATTGAATTATGTTCTCATTTCAAACATTATAGTTAGTATAGTTAAGCAAAGACTGACTGAGTTTAACTTGTAGTTAGATGATGACGGGTTATCAAGATTTGAAGGTACTCAGGTGTGTGTACCTAAAACTGATTAAATGTACAACGCGTAAGAGCAACTCTAGTTTTAGTGTCATGTATATATATTTTTTTTAGATCTTTTGAATCTATTTTCCATTTCTTCCTCGAGAAGCTGTGATAAAATTCCCGTCTACTGTCCATGAACATGTGACGAATTTTTATTTTTGCACACGGTTGTGCGCACTGTAGCTATAAGTGTTTGTAAATGTTTTCGCGTAAAAACTGATTCACATTTTTTAGACTATGATTTTAAACACTTCTATAGATTCGGAAACATGGTACGTTTAAAAAAGTTCTAAAGGGTTAAACCGTGTATCATTTCTAGTTTAATAATAGGGCAGGTAATTTAGACATATTTGGTTATTGAAAAAGAAATTAAGACTGTAGCTAGGTTACTGGGGTATATAGCCAGGCGCCGTGAACAAATCGTGATAAAAATTGAAAAACAAAATAATGCAAACATTTAAATATAAAAATATAACTATGTACCAATCATAATTTCCTTTTATTCAGATGTTTTACTGTATGTCCTGCATTCAAAAAAATCCAATTTGAAATTTTGTAACCATTCAAAAATTAAATGTCAAATATAAATGACGGCCTTTGTATGTTGTATTTGTAATAAATTACTTTTGACTGAATGATTTCTCACGGGTCATTTTCTCGACTATGTCTTGTCATGTGCTTAAGAGGTCGTTGTATAGAATGTAAGAACCCAATAACATGTAAAGCACGACATATTTTAATTTAAAGGTAATCGTAGGAACATGTTAACAATACGAATACGAATATATCCATGAAAAGATATTGCATATGCTTCACATAGTCACAATAAACATGTTATATAATATAATGTCTTATGTATTTTATGACCTTTTTGGTTGACGAATATACATATTTGAAGAAAATTCACAAAATACTGTCGGTAAGTTAAATTCAGATTCATTCACAAATAAAGAAACTCAAGCGAAAATAGATATTCACATTCACGACAAAAGTGTATTCGTATTTCATCCGAAACCCTTACGGTTGTCTTCGTCAAATAATCAATTTTATAGTTCAGTACAAGTCACTTATTTTATACGTCACTAGGATCAATGACCTTTCCGTTTGTTGGAGGGCCACCTTGAACACATTTCCACAGGCCGTAGTTCTTACCGACGTTAGTTTGCCACAGGCGAAGTGTACCGTCCTCGGAGCCAGATGCGTACAGTTCAGCGTCTGGAGAGAAACGGACACAATGAACTGGACCGAAGTGTCCCTTAAAAGCTTCTGCAATTTTTATACGTATCCATCAATTAGTTAAATCATTTATCACATGGAGAAATTTGTGTTTATTTACACATCATGGTTAAGGGTACTTACCAAGCTCGGCACCGGTCTCGTAATCATACTTGTAAATTTTGAAATCCTCTCCTCCTGCAACGTACATGGACTGATCGGGCTTGAGAGAGGCGGAATGTATTTGGGTGGGCATTACTATTTCCTTAATTTGTGTTAAACTGCATAAAAAAGACAGCATTAGGTGAAATCTTTGATACACAATAATTATATCATCCAATACAACAAATTTTTTTTTACTGGTTCCTTACTTATCCAAATTCCAAAATGCCACCATGGTTCCGTAGCAGAGTGATAACGTCCTATTAGCTGTAGACACTTCAATATCATTTACAATACTAGGAAAATCAAGTCTTCGAATTTCCTGAGCACTTGTCGTATCCCAAAGACGGAGTGTTTTGTCATCTGAGCAGCTAACAATGTATTTTTCACCGTAAAAAGCAACATGACGAAGATTCGACTCGTGTCCCGTCATTTTTATGGGGTCTACAACAAATTCGCAAAATTAAATGTTATAATAACGCATACCTTTGTATCAATGAAATTGAAATGGACATCTTGTAGAAATGTGCTTACCTGCATCAGGTCGCTGCAGATCAAAAATTCGAATTATTTTCTCATTGCTACCCGTCACTAACAAATTCCCAGCTGGATTAAATGCTACCGATTTAACGATATGATTATGCTGTAAGGTACAAACTTCGGAACCATTTAAAGCGTCCCATATCTGTCGGTCGCAATCCACAAAAATTTACATTATGTATGCGTAACCTTCAAAAACTTTCTCGGAAATCTTTACAACTACAAAAAAGGAAATACCTTGGCACTGAAATCAGCTGCTGCAGTGGCAGCTTTCGATCCATCATTATTCAATGCAACACCCCAAACAGCACCTTTATGTCCTTCAAAAGTTCCAATCCAATCTCCAGTATCTCCCTGTCTTAACATTGGCTTGCCATCTAATTTTCAATGAACAAAAATATCCACATTCATATACGCCTTTGGTGTAAACCAACAAGCAATCAAGGTTCGTTGATTCACTTTAAAAATATCGTGTGCGCATAATGTATAGTACAGCAATAGCAAAAAGTAAGTACCAGAAAAATCATACCTTTGCAAGCCGATATAACAAAATATCCACTTTCGGAAACTCCACTAAACGCTAGGTGAACTACTGGACGGGTATGCCCATGACAAGTCAACGGAGTTTGTCTTACTGACATGATGACAGGCTATTAATTTATAGGACCGGGCAACAGTTTCTGTGGAAAAATCAATGAAATCGATGAGTTAATTGCAGGCAGGTGGTACGGAAAGTAGCAAGTACGGCATGAATAAAATAGAATGTGAAAGATCTTTCAAACAAGATACGTTGTAGCGTTATTGTTGTGTGTGTAAATGGTCTCAGTTTCAATAATAATTATAATATATAAAAAAAAATAAGGTGAAACAATATACTATCACAAGGAGGCAACAAGGCAAGTGTATTGAACTGAATGTAGGTGAAGGCAAACACGGTGTCAAATGAAGTGTATGATTATTAGGTTGATTGAAGGTATATGATATTGTCTCGTACATATCTTTCTTGTGTATGAGAGTATTTAGAATGTGCAATGGAATTGCACATTTCACTCACATGATGTTATAATAGATCTCTATGCGGCTCACAACAATCGTGAATTCACATTTTCACATAAAATGTTCTATTGCGGTTGCGAATTAGAAATACTTTCACTGTTTGAAGTTATTTTTTAAATTGCAATAATTAAACAGATAGGTGCTTGTAATAGAAAATATTTAAAAATTATTGGACCACAAAAATAATTGTGATAAAAAAATCCCGTACCGCATTGGCATAAAAATATAAATTAGAAATATTCTTTATATTTAGTATTTTTAGCACTACAATGAAATACAATTTTTATGTATTTACCTTTGACTTTTGACACCGAAAGCCTGACGAAAAAAAAAGTCAGTCACTCACAGTCACCACCACAGCCACGCACACAGTCAGCCAAAACTTTCGTAGACGGCAGTCTGACTGACTGACCTCTGATTCAAAGACCAAAGTACACAAGGGAAAGGGAATTGTATTTTACGATATTTGCTATTTGTTAAACCATATGGATGGGATACTCTAGTGCGCTAAACTCAAACTTGCATGCATTGGTCGCATTGAAAAAGCAGGAATATCGACAACCAAGGATAATAAGTCCTTGGACTATGGAATCTGTGCACAGTTGCACAGTGCACACACCAATGCAGATGAATCCTAGAATCTGTCTTTATTTCCTGTATGCAAATTAAATACCACAGATTATTGGAATTTGTCTAATAATAATATTATTATTTAAAATTGTGTTCTCCGAATATTTTCATTTATGTACGAATACAACTGTAAAAGTGGTCAACTAATGCTGATAGATGCCAAAGTACTATGTACTAATGTACTTTGGTTCTATATTACATACACATACCACAGATCAACACTGCGAAAAGTGATGTTTGTATATATATTTCTTTCAATCGTACATCTACCGTAGATGCCTAAAGACTGAATACTGCATAAGCTGGTGTATGACAATACATATTAACAAATACTGTGGTGGGTAGTGGTAGTGGTAGGCCCATTTTTTGTGTGCTAGCTACCTAAAGAGAATTGCATGCACATTTTCGTGAATGAATCCACAATTAGGGTAGATAATTTTTTCATTGAATCTTGCATTTGATCCGAGGTTCTGCGTATTCAGTATTTCACACACACCATAACCAAATTATTCACTAGGGAATATGCGTATCCACTATCCACTATCCACTAAAGCGTACATCTCTGCAATGTACTTATGTTCTGCCGAAGAGTCTGTAATACTAATAATAAAGGGACATCTTGGTTCCGTGCACGACTTTACAAATTGTAAATTACAACCAACGTTACTTTGGTTACCTTGGTAACGAAATACTCTCTTCTCTTTGTCTTTGTAATCTCTTTCCCGAAAATAACTCATTTCCTATGTGGATTGAATACATGATATTTGTAGATTTGAAGAACAAAGCAAACAGTTGAACCATGAAAAAAAATATAAATACTAGCAATAAACGTTCCAAAGGGAACATATCAAATCCTGATGATTCCAGCAGCACCTCAACAAGTCATGTAATCATTGACATAGACTCACCTTCTACCAGCAAAAAGTTGAACACGAAGAAATTGAAACAGGAAAAAGCGAAACCTAAAAAAAACATTTCAAAAGGTAAAACAAGTCTAACGGATGGACCCTTAACTCAAAATAACGAGCTTAAGGTTGCAGTTATTGATGTTGAGGATACAGCGTCCCAAGGAAAAGCTCCCAAAAGACAAAGGAATTTAGTAGAAAGCAACAATGATGAACAAACTGAGACGAGCACTTCATCACGATCACCACAGCGTGCTATTAAGACAGCTAAGAGGAGAAACCTTGATCCTGCGAATCCAGAGACATCACGACAACGTCGCAGTTTTCTTGTAGGGGAGATTCCTTTTTTGAAAAATAATTTATTATTACACCAATCCGACCAATAGATAAAGGAAATAATTTAGTTTCCACGATACAACATTTAGTAGGTATTCGCATAGCGTGAGTCAGTGTGTTAGTGCTTAATTTGAAACAATTTCGGAAACAATTAGCAATTATTGGCATTTAAAGCTAAAATCGACAAAAAATGACGGCATCCTCAATTCTTTTTACTTAAATCTAGTATAAATTTGGAGTACGTGGGGGAATGGGGCTTGAGTCCCTAAAGCCCTACGGGCGCTACTAGACAACTGGCGTGAGTACTAACATTCAATGGAATTTAATGTATTTTAATCAGAAACCGCCAGCACTTTCTGGTGCTTCAAGTAAAGAGTCATATGATGAAACCACCAGTGAAGAACCAATATCGCCCAGAAATGTGAAACAATTAAAACGAAATCAAAATGCGAAAAGAAGGGCAACTAATGCATCAGGACTGAGTAGCGGAAACGAAAAGAAAGGAAAAAAAGAAAGAAAAGAAAATGTGGACAATCAGCCAGACATTGAAGAACGAGATGCTGCTGAAAAATATGTAGCGAAATTCCAAATGAAGAATCGACGATTTAGTGTTGATGTTACCAAAGCAAAAAATGTGATGGATATTTTAGACAAGGATACTGTACGCATGTCTGGTACTTACGAAAGCTGGGCTAAGCGGGCCCACAAGACTCTTCCATCTAAAGCTGGTATGCCATTGTCATTTATAAAGTCATATTATTATTGAGGAGCTTCTTAAATTGGAAATTGTGTCACAAATCATGTATACGTTCAATTTCTCACTATTGACAATGAATGATGAAGGTGTCAACCTCGGGCAGACAGCGAGTGTTGATAGTCTGGAAGTTGTGTGCAGTTTACGCCCACTATATAAAGCAGCCATAAATCAAGCTCTTTCCCCAGATGAAACATATCACATCCTGAGACAGGTGAGAGATACGTGTTGCCATTATTAGCCATCTAAATATGAATTTACAATTTCATTCGTAATTGTAGTTAAATAATTATGGTACAATCGATTTTCGTTTCTTATTTGTAGAAACTCCTAAAGCAGAGAGCCACTTTTGATGTAAGTTGAAAATTTAGTGATTAAATTAAACAAGTGTGTATAGACAATACAGTAGTAGCATATGTAAGGTGATTTATTTCACATGAATACTGACTAGCCTTACCCTTTACTATAATTTATTCCTATTCAGATTTAGTTACTTACAATTAGTTCTTTTTCTTACAGAAGAAAATAGAAAGACCTTGGTATTTATACTTGTTAACTGTACAATATATTTAATATTTTCAGATCGACGCACACTACAATGAAAGCCAGATGCTAATAAGTAGAATCACAGATCCTCAAGTAAGGCATTATAATTTTAAATGGCGATATGGGAATTTACTAGTAGAAAAATGAACGTGCTAGTATTTAATTATTTCTTGTATATGTAAATCTTTTGATTCACAAAGTGTACAGAATAAACACCTCAGCTTACACATATGTATGTTACATATAAATGCTTTAATCATACATAAACATATAGATGTTCCGTTAAATACATACTGATATTTTTTCACAGTTTCAACGCACTAATGATGCATCTGCAAACTCAATGTCCCCCGTTCGATTGAGTGCATTTGAAAACTCTGTAAAGGAAGAAACTACATCTGAAAAAATGTGCGTACCTATTTGACGAAATGAATAATTTTTTATGGATACATTATTAATATAAAACTGTGATATTGTAATGTTAATCTCTCGAATCTGAAGAGCACACCTCCGTGGTATAGCAGAACATTTATCGCGAAAACGAAGTTTCAAGAGGGATATGTTGACGGTTGCCGACTTTAAGAATGCATTGACCAATACTAATAGTCGGAGCAAAAGAATCTGCAGTACCCTTTCTTTCTATCTGTTACGAGTAAGAATGATTATTCACCTTTTGTTCATCTCACATCAAATATTTCACCAATATATAAATTATAATCACCAATCTATAAAGAGTCCTGTTGTATCTTGTGCTTAGATAAAGAGAATGATACAGGACACGGCGATTGCTATAGGCGATTTACTTGTATTTTGGAGGAATGACATCCATTTGATTGAAGGAACGTATGGGGCAGCAGCCTCCTGCTATTTTCGATGGATACGAGCTTTTATTTTCTTGAATTTCTTGTATTCCTTAATTGCGTACGCTAATCACTGTAAAAGTTACCTAGGAATCTCATGGAAATCCAAACACCCAACCTTATATTTTAAACGATTTCAGACTGGCCTTTGTACTATTACCTGAGATATTCACTCGAGTACCAACAACAACTACTGCTACCACTACCACAGCCCCGCAAAAGTACAATTTCCCCTTGGATTTACTTATAGGGGGGTTAGACGGCAACGTAATATTTTTATATTTAAATGATTTCGTATATAGCAGAGTTAATTTATTTTAATTGTTTTTGTCTTCTTTTGTTAGGGTGTTCTAACATTAGCTCAGTCAACCATCCCGACAGCAGCACCAACAACTGGTTTACCCCTGCAACTGAAATATCATTACGATTTCTCCTATTTGGATTTACTTACAGGAGAGGTAGCCTCCCGGAATATGACAATGACTACAAATACATGTATAAGTTCTTTTAATCAATGGTTGTTGTTTTTGTCTTCTTTTGTTAGGGTTATTTGACCAATCCAAGTTCTAAATTATATTACAATGGCTTTTCCGCTACACCAGGAAAAGCTTTTTTTGAGAGCAGTCCATTCCGATTTTGCTTTTCATTAATCCTCATATTTATCGTTAACACCATCTACATTGGATCAAAGTTAGACTTCACTTAATTTTGTAAAAATATTCTCTAATTTAATTTAAGGATGAGTGTTGAGCGTCGAAACCGAGCCAATTCACACATTTCCTTTCTCCCCAACGAGGTGCTGCCACTTCTAACGAACTAACAGCCCATTATAAATGAAAAGTAGCAATTTCAG